>VDFB02193867.1:563791023-563828063 GCA_007258455.2 Sequoia sempervirens | reverse complement strand
AATAATCCTTTTGGAATGTCACATGAGGAAATCAGTGAAATGATTCAAAATCGATAGAACTGTAAGATTATCAATATCATGATGAGACTCAACCCTTCACTATACATGCTGAAATTAGCAAAGCAAGGGGCTAAACTACCTTCTGATTTCAATGTAAGCTCTATAGTGGAACCATCCTTAGAGGTCATGCCTCCAATTTCATCCACACTCCCCATCTCATCTACACCCCCATCCCAAAGTATCACTCAAAATATCCCGCAAATCACAACATCCATTTCTCCAACTCAACCTAGTGTTAAGAAGGGAAGTGCATTTCTTAATGCCATACAAACATATCCCCTTGTCAATAATCAAGACTTGGATGCAAAAACCATTTTGGGGAAAAACGTACCCCAAAATCCATTTCATACATATGTCCCTCTCACTTTCCATGATCCTAATGATCCATCATCATCATCATCCTTTCGTACAACACCCCAAACCTCTCTCCCCATATCCTCACAAGGAGAGGGTGACATGTTTGGACCAGGGGGCATTTTTGACACAACACCATTTCCTCAAGAGATCACATCTCTCACATTTTCACCACTTCCACCATTGCCATCATCATCCACACCAATTCTTAGATTAGGGCTTCCACCTTTACCAAATATCAATCAAAATAAAACCAACATCTTGAACATCAATCAAAGCATCACGCCAAACTCTCAAAACTTGTCATCAACATCGCAACAACAAATGAAAACTACACAAGAAATCACCACATCATCAACCACCCCCCCTAACATCTCAAAACATGGTCTCTCAAGGACCAACCACATCGATAGCACCATCTACCACTCAAACCCTAATCACTAACATGATAATGCCTCCCACCACCACCACCACCACCACCACCAAGCTCCAACACATCAAGCCAATACAGTATGGCATTGCAAGTTGCTCAAAAAGCTTCCTATCAAAAGACATTCTTGCAAGTACAAAAATAATAAGCTACACAACTAGTTGTTCAACAAGCCGTGCAACTAGCTACCCAACAAGCCACTCAAGCTGCACAAGCTACTCAAGTTGCCCAAGCTGTATTACAAGCACAATAGTCTTCCCAAGCCCAAATCTTATTGCAACAACAACAACAAGCTGCACAATCCAATTTTCATTTCTTGTGTATTAGGTTCAATAGGGACACAAATACCTTGCTCATTTTTTACACACCCTTTTCTAGTATAGCCTAATTGTTTAACAAATTTATAGCATTTTCCATAAAGTATTTCCATTTCATGCAGATTAGGTAGGGATTGATAATCTATCTTATCAAAATTTGACATGTGTATGTCGCATTGTCATCCAGATTATATGAGATAGATGTTTGAGAAGATTGTTCAGAATTTTGAGTAGACATGATTGTCAGTTGATCTTGTTTCTCATCCTTCTTTTGCGTAATTGTGTATTCGCCCATAAACGAGGGTGTGAATTCTAAGGTTCCCTGATCGTCACCAAATAATTTAGATATTGATTAATTATCATTGTGCTCAATTTGAAGACGGTCTATATTGGATGATGGAATTAATGTTTTCAAAGGACTTGTAACTCCTTTTTCAAGGTGCAAGTAACTTTTAGGCTCGAGATCTATTTCAATTTGATAGATACGATTGTTATAGACATATTTCAAGATACAATGAAGTGTTGAAGGCACTACATTCATCTCATGAATCCATGGTTAGCCTAAAAGAAGATTATATGAAAGATCATAAGGCATGACATGGATAGGAGTCTACAAAGTAGCCACCCCAACCGTAATAGGCAAAGTAATTATCCCACGTGGTTGCTTTGTTCTACTATCAAATCCTCAAATGGAGACATTATCGGGTACTATCTGTGACCTATCAACATCTAATTGATCAAGGAGACTCACACTACACACATTAACAGAAAAACCATTATCTATGAGACTGTCCTTGATAACTATGTGGTTGAAATGAGCAATTATCACAAAGGAATCATGTTGATTATGAAAATCCAAAGGAGGGAGCTCATGTTGATGAAAGGTAATGTCAAGATTCTTTTTGTGTATGAGAGATGCTACATCATTCAGAGTGGTACCAAGATGAATTGTGATTTTTTAAGGGCAGTTTGAAGAATGTTGTGATAATTTGGTGAGTTTTGAAGCAAATCCCAAAGGGAAAGTTTGGTAAGAGTATTCTTTAATTGTTCAACAAGATCATACTCCTTTCTATGTGGGATGTAATGAGGAGCACTAGGTGGATTAAGTAAAGGTAAAGAGGATGGGGTTCATTGTCGCGATTGCAGGTTGTTTCAGGTGTTATATATATGAGCAACAATATCATTATTAGATTGTTGTGATACATTGGTTGTAGGAGGGTAAATGGTGTATCAAGGTCGATTAGAGGGGTGAAGTGGATGTGAGGGTGAGTAAAGTATAAGTTTAGGTTGAGTTACATTAACATCCTTGATATTAGAGGTCTCACAACAAACCAAAGAAAATGAGTTTGGTGAGATGAAGTCTTGAAGAGACTCATCTATCAAATGCCAATCATCACGACTAAAGGGTTTGAGAGGTAAATTTTCATTAACTGGTTTAAGATGTTCAAGAGAAGCATTAGAGGTTGTAATGGTCAGTATTGTGATTTGGTCCCCATAAACCTTAGTGGATGGATTATGAGAGATGAAGTCTTAGAGGGATTCATCTAACAAATTAGATTCATCACAAGCAAAGGGTTGGAGAGAATCTTTATCATTAATAGGTTTATGTTTCTCATTTCAAGCATTAGAGTATGAAGTGTGTGAGAGGAAGCCTTGAAGGACTTCATCTAACTTATCAACATCATCACTACTAAGAGGCTTAGATGAGATGTTGTTTCAAATTTGAATCATGTGTTTGAAGGGATGGTTTGAAATTTTAATTTTTGTGTCCTTATGTATCGATGAATCTGATCTAAAAGAACTATGAATGAAAATGGAAAAGGAAATGTTCAAGGATCTAAAAATATGCATCAATTCCATTAAAATAAATGAAATTTATGCTAATGAAAGTAGAAACAATTGAACTATAACAAAAAGGTAATGATAGAAAACAAAAAGATGCAATGCAATAAATTGAAATTTGAAAGTACTGATGCAAAATTGTAAAGGGACTGATTCACCCTAGGTGGCAAATGAGTCCAATGATATGATTTTTTTTTATATTTTTCTAATTTTTTTGTATTTTCTGTAAAATTTCAAATATGTACAATGCAAATAAAGAATGCCAAGTAGAGATTTAGAATGATTGAATGAAATACAATGATGGAGGCTAAAGAATGCTTTCACTAATGCAATATTGAAGAAACCTAAAGATGCAAAATAATGAAAAATGATGAAGTAAGGAATTCCTATTATACAATCAAAAATGTAAATTAGAATGATCTTATGCTCAAAAATTCAAGTTCACCAAAATGAACCATCAATTTTTGGCTCTTAGGACTTCTCTTACTCTTCTAGGGTTTTTCACCTTAAAGGAGAGAGTTAGGCCAAAAATTCTATAGGGTTCATTCAAATAATGTTATGTGAAATTTTATCTAATCTAATTGAAGTAAACTAAATGAAACTGAATTATTTCAATGACTGAATATGAAAACAAGACTAAGATCTATGCTATGTTTGAAAACATAGTGTTGTTTGCAAAGAAACTTTAAAGAATGAACAAAAATGCAAATCAGGCTAAACGGAAGACTATTTTTCAAAATGAATGCACTTGGTAAATTGTAGAAGATTGGTTAATAATATAGAAAGATGATGAAACTTGAACTTGGGCTGACTGAGACTCATTTGCCACCTTGGGCGAATTAGTCCCAAATAATGACTTTTCTGCACAAACTCTATTTTATGACAGTTGGGGATCTGGATCTATATCTAACTCAAATTTGAACCTCAAGAGGGACTCATTCACCATGCATGGTGAATCAGTCCACTTTCTAATTTATGAAATTTCCAAACTATGTCCTGCACCTTGACACTTGTACAACAATTTTTGTCAAAAACCTAATTTGAGATCTTAGAAAATTCCTACAAAATAGCTTAAAATTGTTTCTCTAATGGGAGGTTTTCCTTTTTCAAACCCCTAGTTGGGTAATTAAACCTTGAATAGAGAAAAACCTGCATAAACCCTAGCCTTGGATGTGTTAAAGACTAGGAAAGTCTGAATCATGACAAAAACTATATTGTATTGATGTAGAATAAGACATGCAAGAATGATTTATATGATGCAAGATCCCAACCCTAGAAACCTCACAACACATGAAAAAGAGGAATGAAATGACATGAAAATGATAAAAAAAAGATGTAAACCTTAGTCTGAAGATATAGTGAAAATGGAAGATGGAATCAATAGGAAACCAAGTCCTTAGGTGTGATTTAGTGGCTAGTTGCACCTCTTCACCCTAGATTTCTTCATGATTCACCATAGGCATCCATCATCAACCCTTTCCAATTTTGAATCTTGATCAAAATAGTGAGCTTCAAGACCTGCAAAAAAACCTTATTTTGTTACCCTAAAAGTTCAACTTTTTCTCATGAACTTGTGGTATAAGACTTGACTCATGAATTGCACTTGAAAAATGACAAAAAGATGTGAAAAATGAATAATGATATGTATTTGTAAGAAAAAACTCCTTATTTCCCCATTAATTAGACCTAAGAGGCTGACATTCACCAGAAATTAAAGTTAAATTAATTAAATCCCTGCTTCAATTTGAATTTTCCCTCAAAGAGGACTCATTCGCCCAAGGTGGAAAATGGGTCCCACTACTATTGTTTGAAGGTGGGTTTTCAGGGTATGAGATAATTAAATGTTGTTTGTTAGGTTTTATGTGATTTCTCAAGTAAAATGGGCCTCTAGATCAGAATTAATGGGTCTAAGGGGTGGCCTATAAATGTAGTTTTAAAGGGTAAATGATGTAAAGGGACTCAAAAGTGGGTCCAATTATGCATGAAATTGTTTCTTTTCTCAAGAGGGTCCAATTTTCTATGGCATAGTTACCACTTCTTGTTCAAGTTTTGTACAATCATTAATTTGTTCTGGATCTAAGTAGCTTTTAGACACTCCTCAATTCACTTATTTTCTTCTATTTGCACTTTCAATCAGGTAATATCCTCAATAGCTATCTTCAACTAATCATTAACTTCTCTATGTCTATCTTTGAATTTTCTGATATGCTCTCTCAACCTCCTGATGCAATCATTTGCTTCCTTCATATTTCCTTTCAGAGCTTCCTTCTCATCTTATTTTTTTTCAATTCCTCAAGGGAAACATTGATCTCTTTAGATATAGGTTTTTCTTTTAGAGGAACAAAGTAGTATTTTCCAACCATGTACTCAAATTTTGGGACCTTCCTCAAGTTGTAAGACTTTTTCAGAGGAACTAGGCTCTAATACCAATCGTTGAATATACTGACTACTGAGAGGGGGGGTGAATCAGTATTCCGTTGGTCAAATTAATTATTAACCATCCAATTAATAATCCACATCTAATTGTAATAGTGAACCAAAACATAAAGGAGATCATAACACATTGACACCAAGATTTTTACATGGAAAGCCCAAAATGGGAAAAACCATGGTGAGGATTAGCTCACAATATATTATAACCGATTATAAGATATTACAAGGCTCACTTCCAATACTTGCTATCCTTGAAAAGGCTTGCAACCTGAATACAAAATGTGGCTTATTTCCAAAATACAAAAGGTGTGGCTCATTGCCAAAATGAACTAGAGAAATGCACCTACAAAGTGTTGAAGACAATTTTGATTATGCTCTAGAAATATCAAACTTCTTTTCTTTCTGGTGTACAATTACTGTTAGAAACTTTGCACTATCAACCTTATTGCATCATTCACACATCATCCTCCATATCTCTTCACCTCTTTTCCATGATAAATATATGCATAGCCATAACTTTCTTTATCAATTAAGTCAGCCTTATTGAGGGAACACTCAAAATAAAAAAGTCTTGTCAGCTTAATACAAAATTCCTTTTGACACATAGAACAAAACATGTTATCCAAATGTTAGGTCAGCCTAGACCTAAAAAGGAACACACAAAATATAAACCTTTTCGGCCAAAGAATACTAAAGTTCTATCATTAGGATAGCTCAACCGGATCACAAAAACACACTAGAGACTCGTTTATGCCTGTAACTAACATTCATGATCAACATATATCAAAAAATCATTGAATTCCCTTTTATTGCGAAGATTTCCAGATCAAGATATTGGATTAGTATGGATGCATAGATTATATAGTTAGTTACCAACCAATGCTAGCATCAATGACAACATACTTGGAGGGAACCTTCTTCATTCTTCCAACAAACTATCAACACAAATTCTAAAAATTGTCACTTTGTTTATAACATTCATTAGAATCGTTGTAATCCTATCCTTTTTTTCGCAAGATGGTTGGTGTTAAACTCAAATTTCCATTAAAACCCACCCCCACCATAAGTAGTAGAGGTCTTCAAGAGATATCACAGTATCCTCTAGAGTCTATTTTGTCATAAGACTAGTGATAAGAATCATAGCATATGAGATAATTATTTTAATGTTGTCTCTCTAATGTATTTTTTATTTGTTATGTCACAAATAATTTGTTCATGAGATATGGAGTTCCTCATTTTATTATGTACTATACAAAAAAATAGCCTCCAAAAGCATCCACACTTAGTGTATTATTCAACAATGAAACTTAAACACCAATCTCCTCTAATGTATCTTCCATGTGTCCAAGAATGTAGAAACACATCACATGGCATGCTTCACATATGCACTCAACAAGAGAGCTTAATACAATAACAACCAAGCCAAATAACCAACTAGCCAACCAACCAACCCAACCACTAAACACATGTTTACTTTTAAAGAATCAAGCTAACATAAAACAACAGATTGATCTAGGTAAATCCATGTGCCTCAATACCATGAGTGAACAAAGCCATTAACCCCAACATTTAATTTTTTGTTCTAGTTTTTTCTAGTATTAAATAGCTTTTCCATGTGTAACACAAACACAAAATATCTAACCAATATCTCACACAAATTTACAAGTGGACATAAATAAATATCTAATGTGGCAAACACATCTCCTAAACATGCAGCAAAGATAAATATATATTTTACATAAAATTTTACAATAATTATTTATTGTGCAATGTGTATGTAGTGTGAGAAAAGTGATCCTAGTCCTAACTAATAGATTAACTAGGATTGTAGTGTAGAAAAATGTCACCCTCTTTTATACTTAATTTGGGAATGATTAACATTAAAATTGTAGACATGTGAAATTAGCATCATTCACATTCATCCATTCATCAAATAAATCAAGTCTATTTAATTCAATCTCTAAGGATCATCCATTTAAATTGAATAAATTAACATTATTTTATTTAAACCTATCATTACCTCATTTGATTAAATAAATCAATTTTAATCGCATCCTAACATTCCATCTTTTATAAATCATCTCCTAAGTTCATCTCCTTCAAATTGATTAACCTTTATCTCACATCATCCTTTTAATTAAATAAACCAAACTTTATTTAATTAAATCCCAAATTCATATTCCTCCCTTTTGATTTAAATAAATCAAAGTATCTAAGTCAAAATGGGTCAAAAACACCTAATCATCATCTTAAGTTAATCAAACTATTATTAATCTAATCTAATCACCCATCACATCCTCTAGCTTTTCCCACTTGCGCAAATAAAGCATTTTAATTCATTTATTAAAATCTTTATTTTCCCTCAACAAAGCATCTTTGGAGAATATTCCTCAAGTTTGAATTTGAAAACAAGTTGACTTGCCCCTTCCAACATGGCAATAACCTCCCTCTTGCATGTCCCCAACTTGGCATTTAAATCTCTTTTCCTCCCTCCAACAAGCCAAATTTGAATTTGGAAAGGCCAACCAATCTCATTTATTGGCACATTAACCAAAACTTGTACATTCCTCAACCACTCACAAGGTGACAAGTGGCTCCTTCTTATTGTCCAAATCTTTATCCCACATTGCTCTCTTTTGGGCACTCTTTCAACTTGAGGTTCTGTAAATAGAAGGATCATTCTTCATCTTGGCATCCACAATCTTCATGCAAAGTTACTCTCTTCAATGGAGAGCTAATTTTGTCCACATAATATCATCTTCAAAGTAGTTTCATCATATAGCTTATCTAAAGGGGTTGGGAAAGGGCTATTTTCCATATTAAAATAGCACCAATCCCCCCATAAGATCAAGTGTTTGCATTGTTGAATAATAGGAATAGTTATTTTTGGTTGTATTTGCTCAATTATTTCATATTTTTCCTTGTTCTTTGACAATGCAAATAGATTTTATGGGGAATTCTTATTCTAACCTTATAATTTTGATCTAACAAGGTGATTGTTTTCTTTGTTCATGCAAGTTTGGATGTAGGGTTCACACATTTGGCACCCACCATGGGGCCCATAGATTTTTCTTGAGATTGGTTGTGCATTCTATTTATTAGCATAGCATTTATGAAAATTTCTAAAGCCCCTCATTTTGATTGATTTCCTTTTAAGATCCATAAATCGATGTGTAGTTTCTCCACTCATTTACTCTTGGTTAGAAGAACAATACTTGAGAAAGGAGATTGTATTTAAAAAGAGATTTGATTCCAGAGGGAGCTTCTTCATAACACAACACAATGAAAGTTGAATAATAGGAATGAAAAATACTCCCCAAGGTACTATGCTTTGTCATTTTTTCTATCTCATTAATGTTGTTGTTTCAAATATTCCATCCTAGTCAACTCTATTTTAGATAGATATTGGAATAGCTGACCACTTATTATATTCTTGTTGGTGCACATTTAATAGTTTTAATGATTAAGACATTTTTGTGGGTTGGCATACATTTCCCCTTTCAACTTACCAAAACTGCAAGGCCAGAACTTTTCAGCTCTACAATTCTTGTTTCAATGGAACAATGAAGCTTTCATTAGCTAATATCTCACCATAGGCAAATCATGATTTTAATTAGAGGGAAAATTCAGGCAGCCATGTCAAGTGTAACGAGCTTTGTCACATAGTAATGTACTTTGTCTGAGTTCTCTCATTATTATCGTTGTCTCTATCTCATTAAGGCATTCACATGGCCTACATCATTTAGCATTATTCAATCCACCTCATGAAGGCCCCACACACTTGCTTGAAGATAGGAAATAAAAAATTAATGCTTGAAAGTTTCTTGAAAAAAAAAAAAAAAGTGTTTGGGATAAAGATTTGAAAAAAAAGAAAATGTACAGCTGATCTATTTAGGAGTAGTAAAGAAAAATAATTCTCTCAACTTGAAGAATTCAAACATTCCCTATTGGTCATTCAAGAGGGAGCAAAATTTTCATTTCCCAATCCTAAGTCTGTGTCTATCTCACATGCGTATATTGCTTATGCTAGGAGGATGTTGCGCAAAGGTTGTGTTCGTCACTTTGCACCTGCTAATTACATTAGTTTGAAAGTCTTTGAAATCCATCAGTAACTGTCTAGAACATCCCATCATAGCTTAAGATATGTGGCATGCATTAGAGAGGTATTTCCATGATTTGCGGTATGCTATTTCCATCTTGCTGTTGTGATAGCTTCACCTCTCCTTTTTATCAGTAGACTCTTCTCCAAATCGACATCAACCAGATCATTTAGGGCTATGATAATATTGGTCTAGTGGCAGCTAACTCTTTTAATAACATCTAGTTTCTAGAGTAGCTTTTCCCTTGTAGATCCCCTGACCAATAGCGCCTAAAAATTCTACAAACCTTCAATCTCTTTTAGTGCATGGATGGCTGCTCCGTTAGCTCTTTTTCCAATAGAAATTTATTATTATTATTATTAGAAAAAAAAAAAACTACAAACGACTATCACCTTCTTCATAGCGATGTTCACAGTGCACTTCACTCTAAAAGTGGAGCAATTTTAGCAGAGCTCTGAGCGAAAGAAATAGATGATTTAAAATGTCTACAAAAACTATGACTCTAATATTCTCCATGCCTATAGATTCCAAGTTCGACCATTTTTTTCCTTGGGCCAGAAATGGACTATACTAAGGTGTTGAATGTTTTCCACTGAGAGGGCGCAGGCTATGAGAGCAGTCTACTGGTACACTACATTAGCAATCTGTAGATCAATGCTTTCATCTTAGCAACACCTATATTTAGGCACTCAAGATCCCGCCACAGTGGTCATTTTTTTTTTATGAGCTTCTGCAACTTGCGCTATACTACCACATTTACCACTGCCAGAGGGGCCATTCTATCTAGTGAACAAACTCATTGCAACACGCATAGTCTGTAGTGCTTGTGATAAGAAAATCTGCCATGACAAATACCTCCACTTAATGATGCAATGCCTATTTGTCTTCACTAAAAGTGTCTGACATGTATGTGATAGGAGGAAGCCTGGATTTGTAAAGGAACTGATTGGCTTATTAAATTTGATTGAGTGGCTATCTTACTATATTTGATAGAGTAAACGTCTCCTATAGTAGGTCGAGCACAATAAATTTCTAATGCTGGAAGTAGATCTCAATTTGAATATGGTTTTTCATATGAATGTTTTTTTAGATTATTTGTATTGCTACACGCATCTACAGGCATTCACTATTCTCAAGGTTCTTCTTTTAACATATATTTATATAGCCACTTGTGATCATTGTTTCTATCATTAATACTCCTATTTTTATCATTAATGAATGGGTTGCGTGGGTAAAGACATGAAGAAGTTCTAACCATTTCAAAAGTGCAAGTGATCCATTAACGATTAATGTGCCCAAGTCAAAGATCAGATAAAGCATTAAGATTAATATGAATGTGGTATTTAATGTGGCCTGCAAAGGTCTGATTCAATGTGTTCTTTTTTTTGATACTGATCATTACACATAATCTTTTGACATCAACTATGTGCTTTGTGATCTGATTTATTGTTTGGTATGTAGGTCATCTTTGGAGCGGAAGTAAATGCCATTATTCCTTTTTGAGTGTTAAAATCTCATAGTTGACTTCTAAGGCTATTTATTTGAATTTTATTGCATGCATTGAATAACCAATACAAGTACTTTGGCATTAGATTTGATCATAATTGTAGCTTCATTATCCAACTAGACTTAGCATACCATGCTTAAGGCTAATGAATGTGAATGTGTAACGTCACACTCTTTCCTAGAGTTAAACAAAAAGGGGGTTTCTTGTCATTCATTTGGTTATCATTCTTTCTTTAGTGGTTTTGAAATCTAATGGTATATAGCTCTAACATATGGATTTTTGTTTGCAGTTTGCATAAGGAAACAATGGTGGTCTCTCTCACATAAGAATCAAAATATCAAACACATTCAAGTTGGAGAATTGAACTTAAACTTGAGAAAAGCATTTTTTAATGCTTATTGCAATAACTTGAAACATCCATTTGTTGCTCTCGCTTTCTACTTTACGACAACTCACTTTCAATTTGGATTTAAAATTAATCATTGATTATTTTTTTCAAAGTTGGGCTAAAATTGAACTCTAAAAACTCACTAGCTTTTGGATTTGGTTAAAATTGAACAAACAAACAAACTTCACACTCAAGTTTGGTGCTTTAAAACAAACTCATCATTGCTTTGAGGCTAAAATGAACAAGTGTTTGAATTGTGTGATCTTGTCTTTAGTGCATTTTGAGTGTGTATCCTCTCTCCTTGCGCTTTGTACAATCTGGGGTGCAAGAGAAACAATCAAAATGCATTTTATTGCTTTGAGTCACCTTTAAGAGAGGGCTTACTATGAGAAACACCTTGCAATAGGAAACTCATAGGCAAGTTCTTCCAAGCATGTTTACTGATGGGCTATATCAAAGGGTGTGAAATCATGAGAAATTAGCACCAATCCGTGCCAACAACAGACTGCACCTAATCCCATGCCTTAAGTGGCCAAGCAGGTGAGTGTTGGTTTTGGTGTTCACAGTTTGTTTTCATTAAGAACCTTGTTTGTAGTAGCCATCCAGTCCATCCAATGAGTTTATCAAAGTGGTGCATTGGAACTTAGATTCCAAGAAGTTACTTGCCATGTCCAATCTCGGTTCAAATATACAGGTTAAGACTTTATTTTTAACATAACTTTATATTTTTCCTTGGTTGCATATAAAATCATCTCTTCTACTATGAAGGGCATGAGGCAAGCCCACCAAGAAAAATGTACCAATTGAGCTAGGATCTTATATTGCTTGTGAGTCAATTCAAAAACTCAATGTTTGGATCCAAAAGATTGAGACAAACATTAAACAAATCATTCAAATTTCAAACCCTTTAGGAGAAGCAAATATCATTGAATGAATTTGCATGCCCTTGCTTCCCTTGGGATTCATATCCTTAGAGGTTTCTAGGCATTTGGATTTCATCTCAAATTTGCTCCTACTAAAGTCAACATTAGGAAACTATGCTTTGAAACCTTGATTTTCACATAATGGACCTTGTGGAATGAAAAGGAATTGAGACATAGACATTCAGTTTGAAAACTAAGAAAGAAGTGTGTTTGTGGTAAAAGTAAGTCATTAATCAAGATTAACTCAAATTGAACCCCACACATGTGTTTGTTTATCTTTTTATCGTCTTTCGAGCAAACATTGGTCTTTTGGTTTTGAACTACTCTTAGAGAAAAGTGTGTTCTTCAATATCTTGGTCTAGTAAACAAAGTATCTCTAAGTCTCTTAGGATCAAAATCAAAACTTTCATCCATCTCCCAAACATCAAAATCAAAATCACCTCATAAATAATTCTTGGAAATCTTGAAAAATTTCCTCATGCTAAACTTTGGGAAAATCATTTGAATCAAATCAAAATCATTTTGTTTGATTAGATGTGTGTAGATGAATCCTTCTCCTCATATTTAGTAAAATTATCAATCCTTGTGAACAAGTATATCCCTTGATAACATCCAACATCTTGTCCAGTTTTTGAGTTCACTATCTAGAATCCAAAATCAAATAAAATCAAGACCATCTTGTTTGGTTAGGTGTGTCTAGATGAATCCTTCTTTACACACTTAGTCAAATTAGCATCTTATGGAGAAATTTACTCTTAGAGGACAACATCCAACCTCTTAGAGTTCGCTATCCAAGTCAAATCAAACGAGTCCCAAATCAAATCAAAACATCAATCCAAGTCCTAAAGTTTAGTATCCTCTTCAAGGTTTCCTAAGAGTTCCAATCATTCACCAATCATCCATTTTTCATATATTATCACCATCCTTTTGATCCTTAAAAAATTAGACTTTATTTTTTGTACCTAGATTTTGGATCAACCCAAAGAATTAGAGGTTCACCTCCCACATTCTTGACAGTTAATCCTTATTTTACGGTCCAAACTAGACCTCAACACAAGAAGAACATTGAATATAAACTTGATCCATGCATCATGAGCAATCTAAACCAACCAAACTCTCAAATCCTTGATGAGCTTAGGATATGCTCATAATTTGAGTATCATGATGTACTTTTAATATCTCTACTTTTACTGCTAATGGATGTTTTAACTCTTTTATTAAAGACTTTTTATCTAAAATGGGTAGTGTCCTATAGCAATACATTCCTACATTCCTGCAGCCTAACATCTCCATGTGTCTTATTAATTACCCTGTTTGGCTTCCCAAATGACTAATATAATGTATATGGTTTTTGAATAATGGGATAGATTTAATATGTGATTAATGAATGGATCGTATTGTTGCCACACATGCTTTCTTTCACCTCTATCGCCTTGTGCATCATAGGTTTTTAAAGGGAGCATGAATGAGTCAAGCATAGCGGATATCGACCCTGCAGTAAAGTCCATTCTTGCATGATGTCGAGGAAGTTGTTCTAGCGAAGACTCTCTGTCTGGGTCGTTGGGAAGAAACTTAAATGATCATTAATCTAGAAAGAGTGGAATGCTAAATTCTTTGGATCGTGTTGAATGAATATGTTTTCATTTATGAGAAGTTTGTTCCTTAGTTTCAGGATTCATTTATGTCCATGTCTTTCTCTATTAGAGTTAGGTAGTTAGTTGTTCTTCTATTTTAAATAAGTGTTCCTCCTGCGTGAGTGAGCAAGCATAACGAGCATAGAAAGGATATCATATAAAAGTTAGTATGATAATAAGAAGCAGAGTATGTAATAATCAGTACTATGATAAGAGATAGAGTTTTGTGTTAGTTTTCATATGAGCAGAACAATGTATATCATTCTGAGTTTATGAATAAAAGCTGATGAAGTTTTAAGTTCAATTCTACCATAATTAGTTGATGCTTGCTAAGGGGGACCACTTAGTAAGTATCTATAGTTAGTTAGTTAGTTAGTTATTTTCTGTTGATCATAAGTTAGATTTCGTTCTTAAATTTTTGGTGCATTAACTCAGTCTTATATTGTTCCTATAGCATCAGGAATCCATCCCTGTGTTTGTTCCTATAGCATAAGGCTAGTTCATAGTTTTTTTCTCAGTTATAGTTGTTATGGTTTCTGCTTTGATTAAGTTTAGAAGGCTTCACATTACATTCCTATAGCATAAGTAGAATTCCTTTCACGCATTTATTTTTGGTAAATTGTGACTGAAACTGGTTCTTAGTGCGCATATAGTGCTACTCCATTTCAAGTATATGTTCCCTAGTTTGACAAAGTAAATGAACGACCATAAGAAGATGTTAGTTACCTCCTGGAATGTCCAATTCCTAGGTTAGGATTTTTTGTTACTTTTATATCCTTTTGTGGGTGCGACCATTTTTGGCGCCATTGCCGGGGATGGTGTCAAGCTAAGAACTTGTCATAAGTCATTGTTAGTAGTAGTTTAGTCTGTTATTCAAGCATTTAAAAATTCCTTCAATTCACCATTCATTCTATTGCATGCATAGAAGAAGAGACGCTCTAGGAAGATTCCTCCCTAACCTTCCATTCATTGATAACAATCCTGAACCAGCTTATAATCTATTTGAGGAAGAAGAAGACCAGGATATCAATCGATTTGCTGAAAATCTGTTTGTTGAATTACCATTTGACCTAGCTGATGAAGAACCTGAAGAAAATCCATTTGCTCTGATACTCCATCAAGAAAATATGGCACAAAATTCAACCTCCTGCTTTTGAGTTTCCCATTGTTGCTCAGCAAGATGATGATAACCTTAAAAATATTCCTTCTTCATTACTCCCCAAGTTCTATAGACTAGTTACAGAGGACCCAAACACTTTCTTGTTCGAGTTTGACATCCTCTGTCTTAGCTATGATTACACTTCAAATGCTCACAGGTTGAGGTTGTTTCCTTCTACTTTGAAGGAAGAAGCTCTTAGATGGTTCATGAGTTTGGGAAGAGGTGTTGTTGATAGTTGGGTAGTCATGCAAACAAAATTTCTTGATAAATACAAGGAATATTGTAAGAGTGGTAGTAAGGGAGATGATATATTCAAAATTCAACAAAAGGAGGATGAAAGTCTGGAAGACTATATCTCAAGATTCTTTTTTTTACTGAAAAAGAATTCAGACCATACTCTCAACGAAGAGTCTCAAAAACTAATTTTCCTAAGAGGAATCACTGATACATGTATAGATACCTTGGACCTGATGGGAGGAGGTGATATAACCCACCTACCTTGAGATGATATCAAGAAAATATGTCTCAACTTCTCTCGAGCAATTGTTAAGAAGGGTAGAGGTCATCAAACCACAGTGGGAAAGTCTTCTATTAATGGATTTTCACAGATGGAGATTACAAATTTTCTATCTAATTTCAAGCAAGATATCATAAACAACATGGCTACATAGTTGGATACTATGCAAGCTCAGAAGAAACATGAGGAGGTTGAAGCAATCTTGGTTGAGTTTTGTCCACATTGTAGACAGAAGAAACGAGATTGCAGATGTAAGATGGTGGCTAACATGGAGGCTAAGCAATTACCTATTGACTTTAAGATGGTAGAGAGTGATGATGACCAAGTATTCTTTGTCGCACAAAGGTGACCATGGGCTCAAAGACAAGGTATACCTCAAGATCCTTTGACTTTTGGTAATCCTTATTCTAATTACAATAACTAGTGGCAACCTACATATGGCCCATCACCACCTTGGAATACTCCTCAATCACATTGGCCTATCTATCAGAGTCCTCAATGGCAATCTCCTCAACGAGGTTAGCAGCAGCCACAAGGACAATGGACTCCACCCCAAGGTAACTGGCAATAGAATCCTTAATGGAGAAGTCCATAGCAATGGTAGAATCAATCCCCTACCTCCCTACAGCTTTAGTAGCCACAACCTCAGGTCCTCATGCCACCTCCTGCAACACCTACAACAAATACTGGCCCTCCAAAACAAACCCCTATGCCTGCTCAACCATTGTCAAATCCTAATAATAAGCAGCATCAACCACAACCTATGTATTTTGTAGAGGCCATTCAGTATCCAGCTTATGCCCTGAATATTCATGATATCCATCTCAGATCTGGAACCACACTTCCTGCTCCATAGCCACCTATAATTACAGAGATTTCAAACTCTACCTCTAAGCAACCTACTGATCCTGCAAAACATATACATGTATTAGATACTGTCTCTAAGGATCCTATCCTACAGTGTTGGGCCAAACTGCCTTTTCCTTAGAAATTGCAAATTACTACATCAAAGTCTATGGAAAAGCTTACCTTTGATATTTTGGATCAGTTAAAGAATGTACACATTCAAATTCCTCTTTTTCAAGCCATTAGAGATGTCCCAATTTATGGAAAAGCCATTAAGGAGGCCTGTTTAAAGAAACCAGGAAGAAAGAAAAAGGATCCCCAAACTATCCATGTTCTAGGATAGTTGGCAGATATTATGTTAGGGAAGGTAGTCATTCCAAAATATACTAACCCTAGGAGTCCTATGGTACAAATAAATATTAATGGCCAAATAGTAAATAATGTTTTGATTGACCTTGGTGCAGCCATCAATGTAATGACCAAGAATACAATGGAGTATTTGAATATCTTAAACATTCAGTCTACACATACCGTCTTACAACTTGTTGATAGTTCCACAGTAAAGCTTGAAGGAATGGTAGAAGATGTTATTGTCATCCTTAAGTCTTGTGCATACCCAGCAGACTTCCCATATTGTCCACTAAGACAAATTTGAGAGATATCCTATTATCCTAGGTAGACCATGGTTAGCTACGACTAATGCTTTTATAGGATGTCGTCCAGGAGACATAACAATTTCTAATGGTCAATCAAGAAAGAAATTAGCTTTATATCCACCTACTCAGCCTCAGCCAGACTTGTCTCAACCAATTTGGCTAGATTTAGGAGAGGAAACTAAAGAAGTCAATTCACTGGCTCAACTAATGATGCTACAAACTAATCCATTTTCACAACTTTAGAGTGAGGATGACCTACTTTTACATATTTTGTAGTCCAACCCTGGTCTGAGTAGCCCATCTGTTGCAGATAGTTGTCTTTAATAGTGTTTCTTACAGTAACTAAATTTAGAGAACCTGTCACCTAAATCTCTTGCAGTTTATCATAATTTACTTCCATATGAAATACAGACACCACTTTTATTAGCAGCCTCCATGAATGATCTTATCAAGCAAGTAGAAGTTTCTTCAGGCCGCTGTCTGAATATCAATAATAAGCTGCCTCAATCTCATCAAGCTGTACTAGTTACAATGTTGCAATAATAATACAGAGCTTTTGCATAGGACTATGGGGATATGAAGGGAATAGATCCTCAACTTTGTACTCATAGGATCTACATTAAGGAAGATTGTTTACCTCTTAGGCAGCCTCAAAGAAGGATAAACCCAACACTCAGGGAAATAATTAAAACAGAGCTTCAGAAATTGCTTGATGTTGGTTTTATCTACCCCATTTTAGACAGTCAATGGGTGTCTCCATTGGTGATTGTCCCTAAAAAAGGTGGAAAATAGAGAGTTTGTATATACTACAGGGAGTTGAACAAAGAAACTAAAAAGGATCATTTTCCACTGCTATTTGTTGACCAAGTAATACACTCATTGTCTGGGAAAAAGTATTTCTCCTTTTTGGATGGATATAGTGGCTATAATCAAATTACAATCGCCCCTGAAGATCAAGACAAAACAACTTTTACCAGTCCATGGGGTACTTTTGCCTACTCTGTCTTACCTTTTGGGCTGTGTAATGCACCTGCAACATTTCAAAGGGCAGTGATTAGTATTTTTGTTGACATTTCTCATGATTCTATGGAAATCTACGTGGATGACTTCACTACTTATGAAGTTACTTATGAAGAAGCATTAGCCAATTTGGAAAAAGTGTTGAAAAGATGTTAGGAGCAGAATTTATCATTGAATAGTGAGAAATTCTTCATGATGATGCAAGAGAGAATTGTTTTAGGCCATCATGTCTCCCAAGTAGGAATTTAGGTTGATTCTACAAAAATAGAAGTTATTCTAACTTTTCCAACACCTACAAAACAAAAGGATGTTAGAAGTTTCCTAGGAAATGCTGGATATTATAGAAGATTTATCAAAGATTTCAAAAAAATAGCCAGTCCACTATATATGATTTATTGACTAAGGATTCTAAGTTTAAACCTGGACTAAGGCCTATGACAAATCTTTCCTATAGCTTAAGAACTTACTTACTCAGGCACCTATTCTTCAAAGACCGAAGTGGAATCTTCCTTTTCATATACACACAAATGCTTTTGATTATGCCATAGGGGTAGTTTTAGGACAGAAAGAGAATTCCATTAAGCATGCCATATATTTCATTTGCAAAAAATTTCAAGGCGCTTAATTAAACTATACTGTCACAGAGAAAGAATTGCTAGCAGTTGTGTATGCCCTGAACAAATTTTGACATTATGTCACCGGTTACCAAATATTTGTTCATATAGATCATGTAGCAATAAGGTACCTCATGAATAAGCTTTCCATATCTAGCAGATTAGCAAGATGGCTCCTATTGTTGTAGGAATTTGATATCATAGTTATTGATAAGCCAAGCTAAGTTAATGTGGTGGTTGATTTCTTGTCAAGACTTCAAACACCTACACCTGACACTCCTGAGGTAATTGATGATAGTTTCTCTGATGAACATCTGTTTTCTATTACTTCTCAAACTCTATTGTATGTAGATATTGCAAATTATTTAGCAAAAAACAAGATCCCAGCTCACTTCTCACTAAAGGAAAGGAAATTGTTAGTTGAGAAAATTTTTAACTTTTCATGGATTGTAGATTGTTTATTTTATACAGGACCTAACCAAGTCATGAGAAGATGTGTTAGGGAGGATGAGACCTATGAAATTTTGTTTTCCTGTCATGATGAGCCCTGTGGTGGACACTTTGCAGCCAAGAGAATAGCTATGAAAGTTCTTAACAAAGGATACTATTGGCCCACACTACACAAAGATGCTGCAACCTACACCAAGAAATGTGACATGTCAACGCATGGGGAGACCAACAAGGTCTAATGAAATGCCCCTAAATCCTCAAGTGGTAGTCAATCCCTTTGACAAGTGGGGCATGGATTTTGTTGGGCCTATTGATCCTCCATCCAGTGGAAAATCATACATTTTGGTGTGTACCAATTACATGTAACCAAGTGGCTGGAAGTGAAAGCAATGACACATGCCCGTGACAATAAAGTTGTTGATTTCTTGTATGAGAAAAATTTTATTCGGTTTGGAGTCCCAAGGGAACTTGTTACTAATCAAGGAGCTCAGTTTACCTCCAATTTAATCACTGCATTGATGAATGATTATAAGATCAGGCACAGAAATTCTAGCCCCTATCACCCTCAAGCCAATGGCTAGGTAGAGGTTACTAACAAAGAAATTAAGGCAATCCTTACAAAGACAATCCAATTACACAAGAAAGATTGGAGCAGCCACCTTCCTAAAATAAGTACAGGGTTTACTCCTTTTGAGTTACTCTATGGTAAGACAACTATGTTGCCAATTGAGTTTGAGCATAAGACTTTAGGGACTTCTCTCCAGCTTAACATTGATATTTTTGAGGCTCAAAAGGAATGCCTCCTGCAGCTGAATGCATTGGATGAGATAAGGAAAGCTGCCCTATACCATACTGAAACTGTCCAACAAAAAAGAAAGAAATGGCATGACAATCATATTCAAACTAAGAAATTCTCTACCGGTGACTGGGTACTACTCTATGACTCCAGATACAAAGAAAATCAAGGTAAACTAAACACATGCTAGCTTGGTCCTTATGAAATAGAACATGTATTTAATAATGGCTCAGTGCAGTTGGCTAAAATAGATCCAGTTTGATTCAAGCTACTGGTTAATGGGCACTGCCTTCAGTTGTATCATAAGCCAGCATCTAAAGATGAGTTTCTGCAACAGTTTGTTTCAAATACAGCCACCAATCTTCCTGTAGCGAAAGGCTTCGGTCTTTCTCCTACAACATCTCTTTAAATTCCACGTTGCATGCACATAATAAAGGTTTCCTTTTCAATGACACCACGTTCTCCATTTTCCATCCATCACCGCCATTCATTCTCTTTTCTTCCACATCATTCATGATTTCTATTCTAGCCATCATTTCATGGTGCGCTGTGATTTTTCCCAGCACGTACGAGCATTAATTGAAAGGTACACGATATCTTCTCTTAATCACATTATTTATTTATTTCATTTATTCAACAACTACTATGTACATATCAGTCTTTATCACCCATGCTTCGCCTATCCTTTCACCCATGTGTGGACACATGTGAACTTTTAAGTAGGGGGTGGGATAATCCATTTCAAACCTTTTCTTATGTCGCTGTCACAACTAATAAGATATTTTTATTTCTTCTTGTACTTTCCAAATATGGCTACATGTTTTATCTTAAACAATATTAACTGCTTGATATGAGTAGTTCCTAATAATCATTACATGCAATTATCTTTCAAGTCGTTCTTGGAAAAGAAGAGAAAAGTGATGGCAGGACAGAAAGAAATAGAAAGAAGCAAAAAGAAGCAGAGCAGAAGAGTTTTCTTTTGAATTTTCAAAAATGGTTTGTAGCTCATGAACTCTTAATACAAAATCCTCAAACAATGCAGGCATTAAGTAATTATGGTTGGCTAAACTATTTTCTGAGGTTAGATTCTTTCAATGAGGAAGTTGCTGGTGAATTTTTAAGAATTCTTTTAGAAGGGGAAGCTTCAATATGGGGTCTGATAGTGGCTATAATAGAAGAGAAAATTGCTAAAGTAACCGGGCTTCCTGCAATAGGGGAAAATTTCTTCAAATGTTGTTTCTGCTAGGGCAGAATTTATAGTACCAACTGATGGACCTTTAGAGGTCTCTAAACAAGGCTACAAATGAGTGCCATTGCCCTTTCCATATTCAAAGTATGCTACATTCATAATCATGTATTTAACTTGTGAGGGACGCTTCTCTTATTTACATTCTTACCATTTTAAGTTATTGAGCCATATGAGACGTGGGTTAGCTATTAATGTCCCAAATTTTTTGTCAAATCTATTAAAACAAAGTGCCCATGAAACCCAGAGGGGAAGGGATTCAATTTCCCATCATGCCCTCATTAAAATTTTGATAGAGCATTCCCTTAGGGATGTGTCACCCCTTTCTTGGCAAGAATTTGTTGCCCAAAAGGGTCTGCAACTTCCAGAGCCACCTAGAGCAATCCCTACAACACCTTCCCCTGCAACATCTATTCCTGTGGCCTCCACATCAGAACCCTCTACCAGAGTACAAACTGGGTCTACTAGTAGAAGAGAAAAATGAAAAATGAAGGTAGGAGAGTCATCTAGGGCAGAACAAACCCCAGAGTCTAACCCTCATGCTCAAAGACAACAGTGTCCCTCTCCTGCAGCACCTTCTCCTATAGCAGTTCCTCCTATAGCAGTTCCTCCTGCAGCAACACTTGTTGACACTACAGTTTCTCTATCATCCTCTTCTATTGAGTTTGAACCCTCTAGGAAAGTTAGGAAGAGGAAAGCAATGAGAGTGCCTCTTGCAGCTGCCACATTTCCAAAAAGAGTTTCAGCAAGGAAACAATGTAAAGTCACCTCAACATCTATCCAACCTAAAGTTATAATAATTTTAGAGGAGTCTAAAGAATACAGCCATGATGATTCTTAGAATGTACCTAGGGATGTTTCACATAGCTCACCTGTTGTTCCTAAGGAAATGCACAATGAACCAATGGAAATTGATGACGCACAATATGATAGTAATGAAAGGGGAATGCCAAGTCTTGATGACTTGGCTGAAGCAACAAGGAAAATTCAGAGAAAGTACAATCTCCTCCTACACAATAATATGAATTCAACCTGTAGCAAGAGGATGAACAACCTAAACAATTGGAAGTGGCCAATGAAGCTTCATTACTCCTTGCAACTTGTCAAGCCATGGTTGTCTACAAAAAAGACATTTTTATTGAATTTTTGGAATACCTTAGGACCACATGTTGGCCGGTCACATTCCAAACCTTGAGTTTCCACCACCTAGCCAAGACTGAAATTCAACAAAGTCTTTGGGAGGAAGAGAAGAAGAAACTGAAAAGAGAAATTGAGAGGTAGAAACAGGAAATCAAGGAGATGAAAAAGAAAATGGATGAAATGATGAAAATAACTGGTAAGATTGTAGAGTGTAGACCACTGCCTAGAGTCCATGCCATTTGCCTAAAGGAATAGTTTCTTTGGTTCCAATTAATGAGGGTTTCAAGGAATTTAGATCTTGTCATTCATACAGCCAAAGAATTTTATGATGTATACCAAGTGGCTCCTAAATGGCTAAAGAATTCTTTATGTGAATTCTATTTGCATGGATTGATAATTCCCTCTGAAATAGAGTGGAATCCACTTCTGTACATTGGTGACATCCATTTAAGGTCACTTATGTCATGGGCAGCCAATGAAACCAATTATGGTAGACAATTGGAAGCCTATGAAGAAGTTGAAAGTGATGAGCCCTTACCATTGCGATCAGAAAGCACAGATCCCTATGCAATGCTAAAAACCTGGCTCACTATTGCATATGGGTTCAACAATGAAGCAGAAAGAGTAAAAATATTTTATATCAGAAAGCAAGTGTATGAGGAATTCAAAAGCCAACCGTATATGTTCTGGAAGCTTGCCTCTTCTAGAATTGAAAAGAGATGAGAGAAATTGACTGTTGGGCTCAAGAAATTTGAGCCACATAGCCCCCTGAATTTTGAAGTAGCCCTTGGAAGGACAAAGAGGTACATGTAGTTTGGTCTTCAGAAGAGGTTCGAATTATGGTTGCCAATAACATTTTGACCTCCAATTTTAATGTCTCCACTTTATCCCTGTCGAGCTACAAATGTTAATAAAGATACAGAGAAACTCAGTTATGAAAGATAGCAAGATTTCAGAGGTTTCTATTATAAATTTGGGACTATGCCAAAAAGCCATACTGCTCCTATAGATTTTAGGGAAACAACCAAGAAGCTTAATGCTAGTGGACCATCGTCAGGTTATGTAGGGGCCAAATGATGAGCTCAGGATATGCTCATAATTTGAGTATCATGATGTACTTTTAATATCTCTACTTTTACTGCTAATGGATGTTTTAACTCTTTTATTAAAGAAATTTTATCTAAAATGGGTAGTATCCTGTAGCAATACATTCCTACATTCCTGCAGCCTAACATCTCCATGTGTCTTATTAATTACCATGTTTGACTTCCCAAATGACTTATATAATGTATATGGTTTTTGAATAATGGGATAGCTTTAATATGTGATTAATGAATGGATCGTGTTGTTTCCACACATGCTTTCTTTCGCCTATGTCACCTTGTGCATCGCAGGTTGTTGAAGGGAGCATGAACGAGTCAAGCGCAGTGGATCTTGACCCTACAGTAAAGTCCATTTCTTACACGATGTCGAGGAAGTTGTTCCAGCAAAGACTCTCTATCTGGGTCATTGGGAAGAAACTTAAATGATCATTAATCTAGAAAGAGTGGAATGCTAAATTCTCTGGATTGTGTTGAACGAATATGTTTTCATTTATGAGAAGTTTGTTCCTTGGTTTCAGGATTCAGTTATGTCCACATCTTTCTCTATTAGAGTTAGGTAGTTAGTTGTTCTTTTGTTTTAAATAAGTGTTCCTCCTGCACGAGTGAGCAAGCATAACAAGCATAGAAAGGATATCATGTAAAAGTTAGTATGATAATAAGAAGCAGAGTATGTCAGAATCAGTACTATGATAAGAGATAGAGTTTTGTGTTAGTTTTCATATGAGCATAACAATGTATATCATTATTAGTTTATGAATAAAAGCTGATGAAGTTCTGAGTTCAATTCTGGCATAATTAGTTGATGCTTGCTAAGGAGGCCCACTTAGTAAGTATCTGTAGTTAGTTAGTTAGTCGTTTATTTTTTTTTATCATAAGTTAGATTTTCTTCTTAAAGTTTTGGTGCAAACTCAGTCTTATATTGTTCCTGTAGCATTGTGAATCCATCCTTGTGTTTTTTCTTGCAGCATAAGGCGAGTTCATAGTTTTTTTCTCAATTATAGTTGTTATGGTTTATGCTTTGATTAAGTTTAGAAGGCTTCACATTACATTCCTGTAGCATAAGTAGAATTCCTTTCACGCATTTATTTCTTGTAAATTGTGACTAAAACTGGTTCTTAGTGCACATACAGTGCGACTCCATTTCAAGTATACATTCCCTGGTTTGACAAAGTAAATGAATGACCATAAGAAGATGTTAGTCACTTGTTGGAATGTGCAATTCCTAGGTTAGGATTTACCGTGAATTTTATATCCTTTTGTGGGTGCGACCAAGCCTCACAATGCCAATTGATTTATACAATCCATACATGGGATCATTATCTCTCACAAACCTCAATGGTACAACAAATGTGAGTATTCCTAGTAAAAATATTGGAACACCTTTCCCGATGGTAGATCTAAATCCAAAACTAAAAATCTATCAACCAAACACCCAATGCATGAGCCTTCAAATGAACAACATCATCCCATCAAATCCCTACATGCCAAATGTGAATGTACCAAGTACAACTTTACAAAACATGAACATTTTGAATCCGAACTTGGTAAACTTTGGGATGGATATGTTTTCAAATCATATGAATAGTACTCAAAGTACAAACAAGATGTTAATGACTTCATGTATTAATCCAAGTCAAGGTAACACCATGTAAAATCAAAGTTACCTAAATCAAGGCAATAATGTTCAATTTCAACCTATCATGCCAAATCTGAGCATCATCTTGAATCAGAACATTTTCCAAAATCAATCAAACCAAGGAAATCCATCAAGCACCACTCAAATCATTGCATCAAAACCTCCAAATATACCATTGATATCACAACAACAGATGGTATCCAATCAAACAACACCGGCGATCCTGACAAATCAAAACACAATCTTGTTGTGCCCTTAGCACACATGCCCCGTTTGGAATGGGGGGCCCTATTTTCTTTCGCCTCGTCGGGTCTTTTCGGGCCACCTCATTTTGCGTGCCCCTCTTTTTTTTGATGTCCTACATGGTCGATGTTGCTCCAAGGTCCCATCATGAATCAACCATGCCTTCTCTTTTGGTTTTTTGCTGCCTTCCGGGGCCTCGCAGGTTCCCTTTGGCGTTTTGGCTTTGGAACGGCTCTAGACCCTCCCAGGCCCAGGCCTCCGGGGTTCCCTTTCCGGGCTTCCCTATCGCCTTCACTGTCCTCTGCGGCATTTTCTGGGTGTCATTCCGTGGCTCGGGACCCGCCCTGCTACCCACCACTTGAAACATGCACAAGTTTTTTTTTGGGGCGATGTCTGCCCCTTTGGGCCCTGGGACCCAAAAGTCCACTTCTGGACTTCCGTCTCGGGCCTGCCTTTTGCGGTGGGAAAACTTTGGCGGCCGCCCGCCCCTCGAGCCCTGCTTGGGTTTTCTCCGTCGTTGTTTGTTCCTGCCCGCTGCCGTGGGACTTTCCGGCCCTGGCCGTCCAGAGTTCCATTCCCGGAACTCCGTGGCTATTCCGCCATCGCTGACGGCAGATGTCTGACGGCTCCCCGGCTTCTGAGCCCCAAACCTTTCACCACTGTCGTTGCCCGATCAACACAAAACCTCACGGCGACCGTCACTTCGCATCCTCTCGGCCACCGGGCCCCTGAGTCTCTGCCGCCGCCGCCGACCTAATTTCAAATTTCACCAACTTTTGGCACGGCCGTACCAGCAATTAATATGGGTATTAATGGTGGTTGGGGTATATAATGCCCGGTCTACCAATGTCATTTTCACAATTTGAATTGCAACATGTTGGAATAGTGATCATCTAGAGTCCATCGCGATTGATAGCATCACGACCGTCGCCGTCAACTTCACTTCGATCAACGTCAGTGGATCCCATGCCTCACCACTTAGCATATTTGAGGTAGGCCACCCCCGTTTGCCCTCCCGTCTTTTTCATAATTTTGAAGAATTTGATCAAATGAATCAATAAGTAGGATGGCATAGGATGGAAGAAAACCACATTGCGTTCATAACCCACACGTCCAAAATCATCAAAACCTAGCGGATGTGCCCTCGCCATCAATCCAGAACTTTTTCAGTCGCATGGGTGTTCTTCGCGCAGGGCAATCCATTACCCCGGGTCCGGGCCCTGTCTTCGCCGTCAGTTTCAAACTTTAAACATGCCTGCAGCAAACCTCCTCTTCAGGCCCGTTCCATCGGGTTTCCTCCCAGGGACTTCCATTTAAAATTTGTTGCGCTTCAGCTGCCGAGCGGCCTTGCTTTCCCACCACTGGGTCCCGGTCTCTACTTTGCCATCGAAACTCTAAACCCGATCCACGTCCTTTGCTACTTCCGGGCCCAGAGCCCTGGAGTTCCGTCTCCGGAGTTCCGCCAAAGGTTCACCTTATCGAACGGCGAACGACGCCTGACATCTCGCCCCTCAAGCTCCGCCGACGTGTCAGCTTTTAAACCCTTGACAGATTGAATTGACCCATCATTTTTGGCTCCGGGCCCCGGTGGTCGAACTTCCACCCTCGGAAGTCCTCCTCTTGCCCACTGTTGTTTTAATGGAAATCCTCCCCCGTCCGCCCGGTTGCCGGAACCCGAGCCACCTTTTTCCGTCTGGCCTTGCCAAATCTCCTCGTAGCCATGGGACCCTTCGGGCCCGGTCGTCCGGAGTTTCGTCCCCAGAACTCCATGACGGTTCCACCATCGTCAACGGCGGACCCCTGCCGGCTTCCCACCATCCAAGTCCCGGGACTCTGTTCGCCGCTGCCGTCGCCCGAAATTGCCAAAATCATACGGCGGCCATCGCACCGCATCCTTCCGGCCGCCGGACCCCGGAGTCTCCGCCGCTACTGCTAACTTAAACTCAATGGAAACCTCACAGCGGCCATCACCTCGCAACTTCCCAGCCTCCGGGCCCCACCATGCCAAATGCTGTAATGGGTGAATGACAAACTTAACCTCAGCATTGGCCACCTTTTCGCCGTCTGAGTCCTGGGATCCAGACTTCCACCTCTGGGTTTCCGTTGTCTGTCGGCCGTCCCCATATGCCTTCTCCTGCCGACTTTCCAGCCTGAAACCTTCGGTGCCCCTTTGATCCACCCAAACGATCCTAAATCTAGGATTTGATCTCGACCCACATCCTAAAATTTGCTGCTCTCCATCATGGGCCTCCTAAAGCATTAAAACTTGGCCAACAAGGGTCTTTGGGAGCTTTCCATCATTTTTTCCCTTCTGGACAGCATTCCTGCTAGGGAAGTCCAGCCCTCCAGGCCTAGATTGTCCAAACACCCTGAAACGAAGATCGATACCATCTAAGGATAAAATTTATGATATACTTGAATGATTATTTAGGTGTTATCGTTGAAATATGGACTAACATGAACGCTTTTTATGCTTTGTTGCGCTAATTTTTCCCTTACTTGCAGAATATATGGAATCGGCTGCAGGAACTTTAGGGGCCTCCACCGAAAAGGATAAGGGCAAGAAATCAGGAAAGACCCCTCGGGGAAAAGAAGATAAGGACCAGATGAAGTTTCAGTTCCAGGGTGAGCTGCTCCAGTCGAAGGTTTCGACCGATTGGAAAGAAATCTCAGATACTAACATTGGCCAGGTGGACATAGATGAGTTCACTCAGAGGGTCAAGGTCAACCCTACAACAAATAACGCCAAACTAATAAGGCAGGGTGGAATCGCCAAGGCTGCCAGTTTTCCTCCCTCTCTCATAGCACCTGAACTAGTAATGGCTTGCCGAGAAGCCTACCAAGTGGGCACCAGAACAATCGTGGACAAAGAGGGAAACATCCTTGTGGACATGTCGCCAGAAGGGATTACCAAAATGTTCCACATCCCCACGTTCCCACATATGGAGGTACCCACTTTGGAACAATGCCAAGTCGCGTGGGATGCCAATCCGTTAGGGTGCAAGAAATCGATCAACCTCATTTGGCTTAAGGAGAAACGGGGCAACGCTGTGAAGGTTCCCCACGAGCTCTTCCGAAGCGATTTCCACGAAGACTACCATGACCTCATGACTATGCTGAGCAGAGTCATGGGTCTCCCAGCAGCCACCTACTTTCAAGAGTGGATGGCCTATTACATTGAGCAGATCCTATGGGGGAATGAGGATGTTAACACCAAGGTCTCATTCGACTGGGGAGGCATCATCAGCAATTGCTTTCATGAACAATTCGTCAACGTCAAGAAAAGCTCTAAGTTCTACATGACCTCCTACTTGGTATATTCCCCGACAGGTCAAAGACAATACAGTAGATTATTCGTGGCACCAGACCAGGGGCACAGGCGAGGGTTCAAGCCATTTGACAAGTACCCTCAACTCCAATACCGCAACTTCAAAAGGGAGAAATGCTGGGTCAATGATGCCTTCATTGGCCATATTATCAGGTTAATCCTCGAAGACTTCGAAAGGAATGTCTCCCACAGTGCCAGGGTGCTCTTGAAAGAATATGCCTTCCTATATATCAAGTTCCCTAAATTCACCTACATCCGGGTCCAGGGTTTCACGGAACGGCCAAACAGGTTGCCGCGGTACCCGAACGACAGGATCATCCTCTTGGAGCTTTCCCGGCAGCTCCAACACATCCAGGTTGTCTTCAACAATAAGCACGTAGTAGGGATCCCCTATCCCATGACCCTCGGCCAGGGCTAGTACCGACTTCAGACTTCTCAATGTGCTAGCAATTCTGAGAAGGAGCTCAAGGAATATAATTTTGACTAGTCACTGCCCGCCCACGGATGGATCCACATGGCCATGTCAGTAAGGCACTGGGGCCAGCATATGCCCACCAATACCACGTTGAAGACTTTTGGGCTGATTGCAAGGATGACAATGATGTACGCATGAGGCACTACATGTGCATGACCGTACAATTCCTAAGAAGAGTGCGACTATTCCAGGTACCAGACCAAGTCGAAGAGGACGAGTCCATTATCATGCACCCAAGGTACCCGACAGTTGCTGACCTGCCAATATCGTCGATT
The DNA here is from genome assembly GCA_007258455.2 of Sequoia sempervirens. Taxonomy (NCBI): domain Eukaryota; kingdom Viridiplantae; phylum Streptophyta; class Pinopsida; order Cupressales; family Cupressaceae; genus Sequoia; species Sequoia sempervirens. Next base: position 563,798,571 of record VDFB02193867.1, on the reverse strand, counting down.
GACTGGGATGAACAAGAGGTCGATGACCTGGATACCATCACCTAGCCAATCATAACTCGCACTAAGGAGTGGGTCGACGGGCAGGTGGCGCAATTGAAGCAACAACGAGTGGTCCTAACATATGAGGCGCTCAAGAGTGAGCCAAGTGCCACGGAGGACGTTGCTGCCACCACATCAGCTGGTGAGACCTCCAAGTCTCTCCCAGTCACCAGGTCTCAAAAGAGAAAGGGAATAGAGACAACACAATCTGCGGACCCCAAGGACGAATCAAAGAAAGAGACGGGAGGCTCATCTCCCAAAAGGCTCAAACAGATAGTGACTACAACAGAATTGTAGCCACCCTTCCTTCTCCTTCCCCCTCTTGGTGCACCGCCCGCCTCCTAGACCGCAGTCGCCTCATCTCCATAGGTGGTGGATATCTCTGTCCATCTTGCCCCTTCGCCCCTGGCCGGGTCAATAATTGACGCTGACTCCTCTTCTGGCATGACCACTCCCTCTTCCTCTTTTGCTGCTATGTCACCCATTACATCACTCCCTCTGGCAACAATAGCATCGCTTGTTCCCCTTGCCACCATGCCCGAGGCCCTTGCAAGGCACATTTAGAGACTTCCCCCTGAGCTCTCATAGATCCTAATGGACCCCGCTCTCCAAGCAACCCTCACCCAAGCCCTCGCAATAGCTCAGCCTTCATACTGCCAGTAGGGCCGCTAGCCATGGAGGCCACTATGCAGATTTCAAAAGAGTTGGAGGAGCAGGAGCAGGAGGCCTCAAGGTCTATCGAGGAAGAGGCCGATGAATATCACGAGCACCCCGAGTACGAGCACCGAACCATCGACAGGGTGGTCTATGAGGAGGAGGAGATGGGCTCTTCTAGGAGCGAGGATGAAGAGGATGGCTCGGGCACCAAAGAAATTGTCCAAACTTTCGATGAGGACCTTGAGGAGGAGGTGGCACAGCAATTAAAGGACGTGGGGGAGGAGGCAGAAAACTCACCATCTACTGAAGAGGGGCAGCCGCCGGAAGAGCAACAGATAAAAGATATTACCGAGGCTGAGACCCATGTTGCCAAGAGCCCCGAGGCTGAGGCTACTGAGGAGAATAAAGAAGAGGAGGCAACAAAAGAATAGATAGAAGACCTGCCCACTACCACCACGGTCGCACCGCAGTTGCTCTCCAAAGAACAGATAGACAAAATGGAAAGGAGGAAGAACTTGGAGAAGACCACTGAAGATTGGTTCTGATGGGTCGCATACGTCGGAAACATGGGAATCAGCAGGGTTGTGCGGACAGCCAACAAGTTCTTGGACCTGATCCAGTCCCTAGAGAGCACAAAGAGGCTTTGCACCAATTTCCTCGCTACCTACGACTCCACCTTCCTAAAGATTGAAGCTATCCTTCAGATGCCTGAGGCCACGTGGGAGGAGAAGCTAGAGCTGAAAAAAGAAGATCATTGGCTGGTGGATGTGTGGCGCAAAGACCTTGACAACCGGAATGAGAGGTTGGAGCAAATCTTGAGCAGAGTGGATCCAGATATTGATTGGATCAAAGAAATTCAGGCGGAATGCACCAAATACCTCAAGCTGATGATGGGCTATGATATGCCCATGGTGCAAATGGATATGGAAAAGATCAAGCCATACTTCAAAAAGAAGATGAAGGACGGAACAGCTGGAGAAATTACAACAAAGTTCCTAAGTTTTGCTACCCATGCCTTCGACCGATCGGAGCTATTCAGACACCAAGGCTCGAAGTATGACGAGGATTGGAAGCGGCTGGAAGAGAATGCTAAAAAATGGAGCTACTAAGCCTTAAGATGCGAGATCCTCGAGATAGACAAGCTCCAGGCCGTCATCCTCAAGTACATTGAACACACAACTTTCGAGGAGCAAGAGGACAACCCAGCCAAAGAGGAAGCCCTCCCTAAAGAGTAGCTACAGCCAAGGAAACAACAATTAGCTACATGACAAAAGAGCAATAGTGCCATCCACTAAATGACGAAATAGGGAAAGGGACAAAAATATTTTTAAATTGTAAATCTATTTGGGGGTAGGTGAAACCCTATTTTGTAATGAATCTTGGCCACATAATGAGAATGAATCTTGGCCATTCATTTAACTTTTTGGAAACTATAAATAGAGCACTCCCCTCATTTGCAAAAGGGAGAGTTGAGTTGTTGTAAAGGCATGTTGCAGAAATTCATAAGAAATATCATTGACTTGGTGTATTTCCTTAATTTCTCTCATGTTATTTGATTCATTTCTCCAATATTACATGTTTAGCTTAGATCTTATGGCTGTTTAGTTAGCTGTTTGCTTTATTCTGGATAAATTTTAGGAATGTTGTTGGGTGATTGTAAAAATTCCTGCTTTGTTGATGATCACTTAGTCCATACTTTTTGCTGTTTGCTGAAGGTAGATAGCTGTGCAAAGTTAGCCTAGACTTGATTTGAAAATGCCCCAAACATTTATCTTTAGTTCATGCATGTATGTGGTGGATGAAGGATGAAACATTTGCAACCCTTAGAAGATGGCACAATTTCCATGATACTGTGAAATCCCTGGTTAAGTGGGATATTGTTTTTGAGGAATTGTCCATTGCAGGAATTCCATTGTCACTATTCATTGCAAGCTTCAAACTTAGGAACTTTTCTCCTCCTTCACCCTTTTCCTTTTTTTTTTAGTAACCAACCTATGCTAAGGTTCATTGCACATTGTAAAGCCAAATCCAACAACTAAATGGAGTCCAAGATTGCTTTTTGAACCCACAGCCAAAGTATAATTGCCTTTATCCTAAGAACTCCATTCCAAAATCCAACTTCATGCTTTATGTCCACACTTTGTATTTTCTGTAAGACTGCCTTCTGATTCCAGCAAATCACATCAAACTACTAAGGTATCTGAGCACTATCATGACCTGACAACCGAGAGACCTTGGGATAGTGTTCTACAATCTGATTGTGGAAGATTGTCTTTCAAGAGAGGTAGTGCACCTACGCATTACTTGTGCTAAGAAGTGCATAAAAAACACATCAACAGAACTGACACTAGAAAGAGGGCCACAGTGAAGATACTAAGTTAAAGGATAAAGCGAAGCTAGAACGAATCAGATCATTCTCGTCGGAAAGGTTTCAGAGAGTTCTACAGTCAACACCAAACAAGGAAGAATTTGAAGAATTGCTACCTCCCACGAGGGAAAAACGAGCACAAGGAAGCAGCTCCGCCTCTTCCTCTTCCTCCATTCCATCCACCTCCATTTCACCCCCACCTTCATTTGGCTGGCCTTCATCTTCCACCCAAACATCTCAAACAACATTTGCACATCCTACCTCTGGCAACCAGGGGTTCGCTCCTCTCCCAGCCCTTCCAGCCCAAAGCACAGTCCAAGCAGCCATAGCTCAAGGGCAGCCCCACATTATGGTTGTATTGCCAATACAGCCCCAAATCCCTGTTCTCCAACAGCAGGTACCACCTCCGCCTCCCCCCATGGCTTGGTTAGCACATAACCCATCGCCGATACATTTTTCGGTCTACAATGATATGCCCAAGAATTCAGAGGGCTTTTGTTTGAAGTTCCATCCCCGCGATATGCAAAAGATAGCTGAAGAGCATATCAAGATATTTGAAATGACGATCACCAAAATGCAAGTGGACCATGAGGACGTTGTGTGTCGCCTTTTCTCGCATTCATTGGGAGAAGAGGCCTTCTATTGGTATATCAACCTGCCGAGGGGGTCCATCACCTCGTGGAACCTAATGCAGAATGCCTTTCTGCAAAAATACAAGATCCCTATCAACCCTGTGGACCTTTACCAAGAGTTCATGTCTATCAGAAGGGAGGTCAATGAACCTATCGGCTCCTTCAATGACTGCTTCCATCGGGCTCACATGAAGCTTCAGGATCCGTACGTCCATAATGATGCGACAGCTCTCCCCATCTACTACGCGGCCCTGGACAACCTCACATCGGCCTTGGTGAAAAGGATGCGACCACTGCCCGCTACCCTACTGGCCACCTATGTGGAAGCTATTGTCGCTAGTGCAGACATGGGGCAAAATATCTCCGGCCCGTTGCCCTCTTTGGGGTTGGTAGCCCACCAAATGCAGATTCAAGGGCTTAATCAGGCATTTGCTCATCAAACCCCTCTCATGAACCAGATACCCCAATTGCCTATGGTGTCGCATCTAGGGCAGCCGTTGAACTATGCGCCTCCTGCGTCTTCCTATTTGCAGCCCCAACAGTAGTATAACTATTCTCAGATTGCTCCGCAACAGCAGGCGTATTCCCAACAGCCCCAGGTGCCATTATACCTGTCGGGACCAGACTTTCCTCCAACCTATCAAAATCAGCTGGCGGCCCCACGTGCTTTTCTCCAAAATCTGGCTCCGTCGCCTAGACGCACAACTGAGAAGGACAAGTTGGAGGAACTAACGGAAATGATCAAGAAAATGTCCACGGAGATGACGCATCTAAAGAATTAGAATAATCAGTTACAGGCCTCCCAACGCAATTTTCAGTCCAACCTCAATAGGGAGAGTCGAGACAATAGAGACAACAGAGACAATCGAGAAGTAGGCACTTCCTCTAGGCAGAATTATGAGAGAGGGCAAAACACCAATCAAAATACGGAAAGAAGACCCTCTCAGAGGTAGAACCGTACGTGGAACACCAGGCCCAACAATGGTGGTGTCTCCACACCATTCGATCAACTGGCAAGCAATGAAAAAACATCTAGCAGTGTGTACTTGGCCGAAGTAGCTTTGTCCGGATGGTGTCGACTTCACAAAACTAGCAAGCATTTGGAGCTGGATTGTTCCGAGTTCCAAACAGCTGCTGAAATCTTCTAGGTGGAGGTACAAAATACGGTCGACAATGCCAACTGCAGGGACATCGTCCCATCTGAGCCTTACGATTCCTCATGTCTGGTAGTTAATCAGGCACCATTTTCGCGAGGTGACCGCAACGAGCCCGAAGTCGAGCCTACTTCCATTGAGGATGAGATAGCGCAAGAGGTAAGTAATGAACAAACTTTGGCTCAGCTTTTTGATTCAGTAGATAATGGTCCGGTAGATGAAGCAGAACCATTTGTAGATGAGGTCCACATGTTCCATCAACGATCGAGCCCCTATTTCCTTAGGAATAGACAAGTGGGCGAACCCTTCACAACTTCTACCCCACCAAACAATTTCGCCACTCCGCCTGATCTGAATGCCAGCAATAACTCTAGGCTTCCTCACATACCCACCCAATACCTCAACAAGAACTAGTCTCAAAACCAATCGCAAAATCAGCCTCAAGGCCAACCCCAAAATCTACCTGGGCAAACCAAGGTCCAAACCCCCAGTTCGGCTATAGGCCAGGCTTTTAGTTTTGAGGTCGAGCAAATGGGTGAATATGTGGCAAAAGAGTTCAGGAAGGTAAAGATCAGTTTGTTAGGATTCGAATTACTCAAGGTTCCTGCCGTGAGGCACACCTTCTTTCAGGTTCTGAATGGGACTCCGTCCTCTAATATGACACCAAAGACCCCAGCCAAGAGGGTAACCTTTGAGGAGCCTAGGAAATAATAGGAGATACAGGATGATACCGCAAGAAGGAACAATGTGCCCGTAAATCAGTTAGCAAGTAGACACATTGAAAAAGGGTCAGAAGGGGCTGGTAGGCAGCCTCCCAAGGACCAGCTGTTTAAAAAGACCAGGGATATGGATAGTGATAGGAATAAAGGCCAAATAGCTCAAATGGACACACCTGTGGGCATCCTCCAAGGGAGACCGAAAACTCCCCCTTTCCTGACCACCATCAGGATCTTCGAAAAAAATTTGCATAACTGCTTGCTCGACTCGGAAGCTTCTGCCAACGTCATGCCCTTGGCCGTGTGCAAGGCTCTCGGCATCACTCCCATGCCTTCAAAGAAAAAGGTGACCCAACTGGAAAAAATAGAGATCAACATCATGGGCGAAATAAATCGTATCTCGATGCAGATTGCTGCAGACCCACGGATACAACAGGTCATTGATATCCAAGTGGTAGATATTCCCGACGCGTATGAAATCATTTTGGGAAGGGAATTCACCAAGGCGCTGAATGGATACACTGCCATAGACCTTTCTCACATGTGGCTACCATGGAAGGGACTGCCAAATCAAATCCGCATCGACCGTGAACCCCGTATGAAGTATATGATCATGAAATACAATTTAATCTCAGTGAGGTGTTGTTCGCCGAAATAGATTTAGGGAATTATCACCCATTTTCCTACCAAAATGAGGTCGGACCTCAGGAAGAAAGTGCAGATGAAGTATTGCTGGTGTTGTGTAGTCCCCCAGCTGATTCCACAAGAATTCCCCCAGATGCAGAAACATCAGTAGAGATTGATGATGAACCTAATAAGGGTGACGACTGGGGATTGCTCGATGGCTTCCAGGAATTCATGGAAAAGTGCGGAAGGGATCAGCTCAGTCTAGGAGCCCGAATGGAGTTCTAGGATCTCTTATTGCCAAACTGGTGTAGGGTTCACAATGCTGCTCACTCTGAGTTTGACTGTTGCTTATGTCAAGCAGTAGTGGCGAGTGTTAGAAAATCGGTTGCCCCCCAAACAGAAACGCCAAAGGAGACACTAGCCGAGCCCCCTGTTGATCATTGCCCCAAACTAGAAAGTGCCCCTAAGATCACAAGGCCTGTCGTCCAGCCGAAAGAGAATGGGAGCTCGATCGGATATAAGGATAAGGAATCCTCCGCGTGCTGGACGCTCTGATTTGATGGATCGAAGTCAAGGCAAAGAGCTGCGGCGGGGATTGAACTCATCAGTCCAATGGGTAAGACGGATAAAATGGTAAAAGAGAAATGAAATATTAAGTCTACTCCAGTGACCACTACAGTCTGAAACCCATTGTAGGCTTCAATGCTTACCCGGTTGAACTAAATGGTAAAAGAGAAATGAAGACAAAGAAAAAAAAAACTCTGAAAAAAGGAAATAAATGACCGTATGGGCGTTCGGATAACTCTACCGGGGCTATGGATGCCCACCCAGCAGTAAAGCAATATCTATGAGATTGTAGCGACAACTCCATCGGGGCTATGGACGCCTGACTGGCAGCGGGGCAATGTCCAGGTTACTTTTGGTGTTAGACAATCTACGTAGCTCACTCGGTTGAATTGGTAACCCTGGTCACTATCCCTAAGAAAGGAATGAATTCACTACACACACACTTCAGAGATGTCCTATAAGCCAACCCAATCAAGGATCTCGTTCTCCCGGATTCATCTTTGGAAGCTGCTCCTAGTCTGCGAAACCAGAGATTCTGATTCCTAAATGAATATTTATCCCTAGAACGCTCCAGAGCGTTCTCCAGTGGAGTCACCATTTGTTGTGCCCTTAACACACATGCCCCGTTCAAAACGGGGGGCCCTCTTTTCTTTCGCCTCGTCGGGTCTTTCAGGGCCGCCTCATTTTGCGTGCCCCTCTTTTTTTTGATGTCCTGCATGGTTGATGTTGCTCCAAGGTCCCATCATGAATCAACCATGCCTCCTCTTTTGGTTTTTTGTTGCCCTCCG
>VDFB02193867.1:563597290-563790923 GCA_007258455.2 Sequoia sempervirens | reverse complement strand
AAAAAGCAATAACCTGGGACAATCACATTGAAAAAAAAAAGACCCTTTAGGACAAATTTTAAGTGAAAAAGCGTAAAAACACAATGTAAAATATGACAACCAATATGAGAAGAAGAGATGATCTAGTCAAAAGGAGCTTTGATAGTAGCCAACTGAGTTAAGTATGACAAATCCAAGTATCACTGTTGCAAGGAATGGAGTAAGAGCTAAATAAAGATATAGCGACAATAGAAAATGATGGAGCTAACTTGTCAAGGGCCTATTCTTCAAAACCCTTATTAAACGCTTGCCATAGTTTAAGATATGCAATAAATTTTTGACAATGGAATTAACCTTTTGAGGATGACAGTGATTAAATTGAGGTCTCCTTTTACCATGAAAAGACTGAATATTCTTTCTTTGGCCTATCATAATGATTTTTAAGTTTCCTCACTTGAGTTAAATATAATAGTCAAGTGTTTATACCAAAGATGATAGAGAAATTAATCATGAAAAGGAGAATATGATGGTGATCAATGACAAGTCAGTGGCACATTTGACAATCGAAAGAGTAGAGGAATGCATAGTGAACATCATGGTACAACTTATGATATAAAATTAAGCCACATGGTTGATGTGCTTTGAATCCTTACATCTAGTTGGAAATTCTCTCTTAACATAAATACTACTAGGAATTTCACTGCTGCTAATAGAAGTTGGGCATTAAAGCCGGGTACCTCGCACATTGAAAAATTATCTCTTATATAAGAATTCCTCCATCTTGTTGATTGGTTTGTAACACCTTTGGATGGTGGTCAGATGAAATATAATTATGATTTCTACATCAGAGGGTCTTTTAATATCCTTGATCCGGACTCTTCCTAATCATCAACTTCAAAAATCACTAGCTCCATATATCCGTGCACCCCAACCAACATCTTCAATAAATTTATCTAGATCATCAGTAATAGTCTTACAAATTGGTTGCTAGTTCAAGTTCATTCTACTTTCATAATACTTTATATCCATGGAGTTCATCCATTCCTTGATGCCATCAAGTGAAGATTCAGGAATGGCGTACATATGGAATACATCTCGCTTTAATTATTTGAAAACAATAGCCATATCAAATCCCTTTTTCCCAAGTCCTACTCTCTCAAGGTTAACAATCTCAATCTCACTAATAGTGATTACTAAGAAAGGTAATTCCACCAACTCTACCAAAAAATTTACCATAGGAACAATAAAAGTAGAGGATTTGAAAGGAACTCCATGAAAACCAAGCTTTCTAAATGGTATATAAAACTCTAGTTCAAAATATTTTAGATGAGGTTGCTCCCATAGCTCTCTTACTCTCTTGACAAATCCTTGAAACTATGTATTGATTTTATTTTTCCTGTTCCTCTCTTGTTGTTCTTCCTTAATTTCATTGGTGCAGGAGCACCTAGGAAGCAATAGAGAGCACACTAGGAAAAATGTGGAAGTATAGAATGAGTTTATGACTTAGATGTATGCCTTCAGGAATTTTTGTGGTTGGAATGATGTTTTCTAATAAGGTCATGTTGACCATGGGTGAGAAACAAAAAGGTTCTAGTCCAAAGTTTAGGAATGGAGGTTTTTGCAATTATTGACAATTTTTGCAAAAACATGCTCCTTTTGTGTTTGAGTGGCCAAGAAGGGCACATTGGAAAAATAACTATTGGGAAAGCATATTTAAAGATTTCCTCGACCTTTGTGCAAGGTTGAAAGTACGTTTGTATGGATTGTTTTGTTGGAAATTGAAGGAAAACAGTTTTTTGAGTGAAATTTTCTTGTTTTTTGGTCTGAAAGAAGGCTCTAATGGATTAAATCTAGGTTCTGTGTTGTGTGTAGGATGTAGAATAAATCCAGTACAAGTTTTTTGTAGCCTTTAGATAGTTCTTTCAATCATTTTCTTGTCTCTTTGTAAATATTTTGGTTTCTTTGTGCTTGCTAGCCTAAAACAGGCAGTGTTGAGTAAATGGGGTGCTAGAGCACTTTTCCACCGTACAAACCATACGGCCTTTTGGAAATAGTGCCTAGACACCATGCTTGTACATATGTTAGTTGGTAGGTTTTGTTTGAGTGCAGGAGTTGCTAGCAAAGTGATGCCCTAGGCGAGCCAGTGCAGGTCCGGCTAGGAAAAACTTGTTGTGCAGGTCACAAATCTTGTAGGGGTGCTGAGCCATTGAGGATTTTCTTCTTGGAGGAGGTAGGGTGGTGTGTTACCTTGTTACTACATGAAGGAGGAGGCTCCATCTATCCATTTGGTGTGTAAACAAATTGGAAGTTTGCTAACTATCAAGGGAAGGCTTAAAACCCTAGTTTTTGCTCCATTTCATGTTTGAGCTTTGTAAAAGACAATGGAAGGCTGAGACCTTAAGAATCTTTGAGTGTTGTCCATGTGAACCAAGAACCTTGGAAAAAGAGTAGGAAGTCCTTTTGAGATTTGTGAGTTCTAACCTGTTTTGTAGGTGAAGGAGACCTAATAGGGGCTCAAGGGCTACTAGCCTTTCAAACCCTAGCTAAAGGATTGGTGAGAGTGATGGGAAGTTGAAGTCTTGGAGGTTGTTGAAACACCTTTGGAGGAGAGTTTGAAGTGTTTTAAGACTTATCACTACCCCTGAAAGAGTTGATGGAGTGTTGAGGAAGATTGGTCTTTAGTATAGTGTAAAGGCTAAGGAAGAGTTGTGGCAATGAACCAAGGTGGACTTCATGGTTGGAGTTTGTGATAGAAGAGGGGTTGGTCAGAAAAACCAGGGGCACATAGTCATGAGTAGGGACCTATAGGTTAGATTGGTGAAGCAAAGCACCAAGGAGGTCTTACAAGGAAAGGCCTAGAGTAGGAATCAGTGATTGATCCTCCAACCCCTCTCCCTATTAGATTGGTACCAGAGTAAGCAAAAGATTTGGGATTGATCTTGTATGTCAGAGAAAGATTCTAATGGTTCTAGCATCATGGTGAAAAATGCTGAGTTGGCCAAGAGGGTTGAAGAAATAGAGGAAGACAATAGGGTATTGAGAGAAAAGTTAGACCAACTTGAGCAAGCACTGAATGTTATGTGGTTTGATGGAAGAATAGAAAAACAAGAAGAGGTTGCAAAGAAGGATAGAATCCTTGAACCTGACCCTATATTGAAGGAGGATCCCTTCTTGAAAGAATTGAAGGATTTGAGTGGAAAAACACTTGAAGGAGTACCATTGTTTAGTGGAAAGATGGAGGCTGATTTAGTTATGGATTGGATAGAGGGAATGGAAAACCATTTTGAGTGTGATGGAGTCACTAAAGCACAATAGGTAAAGGTGGCTAAATCAAGACTAAGAGGTTCTACCTTAACTTGGAGGAAATTCATTTAGATAGAGAGGGAGAAGGAAGGAAAGCAACCTATCTCTACTTGGAAGGGAATGGTTTCCAAGGTGAAAGAATCATACCTACCTGAAGACTATGAAATTTAGTTGCATAAGAGGAGACAGAGTTTGAGGAAAAGATATCAGGAGATGAGTTCTTATACTAAGGAGTTTCAAAGAATTTGCATGAGGTCCAATGTCACAAAGGATGAAAGTATCAAGGTGGCAAGGTATCTCAATGGTTTGAAGTGGAACATTCAAGAGGAGATGGTTCTCTTAAGCCCCAAAATAGTGCACCAATGTTATCAATTGGCATTAAAGATTGAAGAGAGGAGTAAGAAGAAGCAAGATCAGACTTCTAAGGGTAGAGGCAAAGGAAGAGATCAAAGAGGATAGTATGGTGGCTACCAAGGTAGAGGCAATGACCAAAGAAACCAAGGAGAGTCAAAACTCATAGAGCATGGAGGTGAAACATCTACAAGAGGTGGATATAACCGGGGTAGAGGACCTCAAGGAGGTTAAAACAGAGCAAGAGGAGTAGGCAGGCAGGAGCTTTTCCTTGTATGTACCTACTCTAGGCCTTTCCTTGTAAGACCTCCTTGGTGCTTTGCTTCACCAATCTAGCCTATAGGTCCCTACTCATGACTAGGTGCCCCTGGTTTTTCTGACCAACCCCTCTTCTATCATTCATCAGGATCATACATTGACCTTCTTGCCCCTCCTAAAGTTTGGACCACATCCATTACCTCCACATAAAACTAGACATCCTTGGTCTTCATGGTTCCCATGCTGTGATATGGTTATGCAAATGAAAATGAAGAAAAGTAATCATCTCCTTATCCATTGGCTAGAAGAATGCATGCTTAATGTTTTGATACATGATATCAGCTCTCTCTTCTACTCTCATGGTTGAATATCAAAATCTAGTATGGTGGGCCTCCAGAGTTCTAGTCATCTTTCTTCCTCTTCCACCAAATGTTGTCCTGATCCACATGTCTGCCAGCCTAATTGGCTTTGTTTTTGAAAGCTGAATTTTCTCCCGAGTCACCAATGTAGCTCTCTCTACCTTTCCAAACTCTTTCATTGCTATAGATTGTCTTAGGGATTTAGTCATTTGTACCACATGGTTGATGTGCTTTGAATCCTTGCATCTAAGGGGCTTAAAACTTAGGGGCCTTAGATGAGAAAAAGAAGTAATGTTTTTCTTTTCTTTTTATGTGAGGACCTAGTAGTGAGATAAAAGAGGACTGTATAGAAAAATGAAAAAAGAAGACATAAAAATTCATGGACCATACTATATCACCTACATGCTAGCTAACAAGGACATGAATGTAGTAGATTTAGGTATGATAGGGGTATTGCAAGGTATATTTGAGGAATATATAAGAATGAAGAAGAATTCAATGGATCAAATTAGTGTCAAATGTTTTCCTAAAAGATCTCCCACACCCTATTAGGGAATTTAATCATTTCTAAGCATTTTCCACGTCCTATGGGAAATTTTGAGGAGGCTCCAATAGTTGAGAGTTTAATGAGTACTTATAACTTCTTTCCATGCAATCATGATTAGTTAGAGAACATATAGGGAAACTTGATGAGCTATGCAACAAATGAAGAGAATATAGGGTATTTTGACCTAGTCTTAAGCATCTCCAAGCATCTAGGAGATATTGAAGGAGTCTTGGCTAATAGATAGGGTTGAGGATAGAAGTTTTATTTTTGGTTACACTGACATCATGTAGGACATCCATAGTCTTATTCTTGGTTATGTTGACATCACAAAAAATTATATAGGATGGAGTAGAATGCAGCTCTACCTTTGTCAGTTCCATGTTAAATTTTTATTATATATAGCTTGCTAGTGTAGGAATTCTAAGACAAACAATCATGGTAGGACCATTCTTAAAAGATTTCAAATAATAACCTAGTGAACCCATATACTCTTATGACTATATATACACAAATCTAGATTAAACTTAGAATTCATTAACTTTAAGTTCTCTTTATTCTATATTACCTCAGTGAAAGTTTGAGAAAATCTACTCGCACTCAAAGGTGTTTCCTTGAAACCTCCAACAACACCCTGTTCAACATCCAAAATCACATATTAAAATACCATTCGTAAAACAATGCTATTAACATATGTAATAAATTTATAATTGTTTACTAACTTTACATACCCCACTAATAGGTGTACTACAAAAATAAGTAGATTGACTGGTGTACCCAGGGTCAACACTGTGACCCTACAATTTTATTAAAATAATAAAACTAAATTAGTTAATCTTGCATTTCACAATCAAAATTTAATAAACTAAATTCAATGAATATGTTCAATTTTTACTCGACTGCCAATGCCATATGCATCATGTAAATGTCACTTCTCTCCATCCTCATGATGCATATGGATCAGCCTATAGAAGCATATGGATCCTATGTAGCACCTCCCCGAGGACCTGTAGGGTCATACGAAAGCAAGTGGGCTCAGAAGATCGCATACACATGGTTCGGCGCCACCAATTTAAGAATCCTATGGATTGCTTATACAATGGGGCTAGTGTGGTGGATGACACTGAAGTCAAGGATGTGGACGCCACAAAGTATCTTACATCAAGACTCTCAAGTAACTATAGGCATTGTATCTCATTAATGAAGTGCCTTAAATAGAGGTCATCATCATCTCCCTATCGTGGTAGATCCTGGGCTATGCACTCTAGCCTATCCTATGCTAACCCTCGACCTCCTAAAACTACCTCACATCAAAAATAATTCAGACGGTCTAATACAAACTCACAAGATAATTTCCTAAGAAAATATTGGGGACTTCATGTATTGCATGATGGGTAATCAAAGACCATATACCATCTGTCATAAAAATAGTTCCTAATCTCTTGGTGGTGGCACCAATGAATAGGAAACCTCTTTGCATTGAGGGTGAGATTTTGATTTGTTCTAGAGTCAGTGAATAGAGAGCACAAATCACCTTTAGTAATCTTTAAATCTTTAACTTTTTTATATGATAATTTGTCTGCATAATATGCCCTCGATGTTTGCCTCCTATTTTGCCATCCAGATATTTGTTGGGTAATTGCATCTACATTTTTTAACAAATCCTTCAATGAATCTGCTAGATGTATTCTTTCTGTGGTTGAAATTTTTTATCACTCAACCTACTAATAAGATCCTCAACTTCTTTTCTATTGTTTTCAATTTCACTCCTCAAATTTTCTTGAGTGCCAGGAGGGTATTGAGAGAATGGTGGGGGAGGTTGATTTTGTTGTTGAGGCTGATTTTGTTGTTGAGGCTTATTTTCTTTTCTGAATTTTTTCAATAGCCTCAGCATATTTAGTAGGAATTTTAAATAAACTGAGAGCATACAGAGGTAAATTTTGTAGAGAATCCTTAAGGAGCTGGATTTTTCCAGCTTGATTGAGAAGAGCCCCTTTCCATCCCAACAACTTTTTATTGAATTTTTCAACCAAAGAGATCCAGAATGAGTCTGAGGGTTTAGAGCATAAAGGAAAACCAAGATAGGTTGACAGTAGAGGCTCAATCCGGCAGCCAAGAATTTGAGCAAGTTTAACTTGTCTATGCTCAGGAGTGTTGAGGAAGAAAATTGAACTCTTTTCCCTGTTAACAACTTGCCCAGAAGCAGATTCATAAAGATTTAGAATCCTTTTGAAAGTCTTAGCTTCAGTCATAGTAGATCTTCCCATGAGAATGGTGTCATCGACAAATTTTTGGTGGGAACAGGTTAGAAGAGAAGAGGAAGGCCTTAGACCAACAAGGGATCCTTGATCAATAATCTTTTTAATATTTCTTCCCAAACATTCAGCCAAATTTGTAAATAGAATAGGAGAGATAGGATCTCCCTTTCTAAGACCTCTGGAAGTCTAAAAAAACCTCGAAGGTGATCCATTCACAATGACAGAAGTAGTAACCGTCGAAACAAGTTGGTTCATCAGCTGGATGACTCTATTATTAAAACCAAAATTGACCAGGATTTTAAATAAAAAATTCCAATCTACCCGATCATAGGCTTTAGAAATGTCTAGTTTGAGAATGAACCCTTTAGTCTTCGAGACCATTAAAAAATGTAAATTCTCATGAACAGTGATAACAAAGTCCAGAATATACCTACCTAGCACAAAACCATTCTGCTGCGGAGAAATCAATTGAGGAAGCAAAGAAAGCATTCTTGTAGTTAAGACCTTCGAAATGATTTTATAGATAGAATTGCATAGACTGATAGGCCAAAAAGCTTGAAACTCTGAAGCCCCAGGTTTTTTTGGAATAAGGACCACAAAAGTAGCATTAAGTTCTTTCAAAAGACATCTTGATCCAAAAAATTCCTTGACAGCCTTCTCAACATCCAACTCAACAATTTCCCAAAACACTTGGAAGAAGAATAGAGGAAACCCATCAGGTCCAGGAGCTTTATTGCTTTCAAAAGAGAAAACAACTTTCCTTATTTCATCCTCAGAAGGGATAGCAGCGATCATAGAGTTTTCATTATTACCTATCATCTGAGGTATAGCCTCAAGCAAGGAGTCTTGAGCATCAGGCACAATCTCTCCATCACAAGAAAGAAGGTTATTGAAAAAATTGACAACCTGTTTCTCAATATCATCTTCCTCCACAAACCTAGTGCCATTAACATCAATGTAAGCAATTCTATTAGTAGCCCTATGTTTCGAAGCTGACAGATGAAAAAATCTGGTGTTCCTATCCCCCTCAGTCAACCAAGACACCCTAGATCTTTAATGCCAAAAAACTTCCTCTTTAGCAATGATGTCATGCAACTGAGTGAGAAGTTCATTTTCCTTTTCTCTATAGTTATTAGTGTACCCCCATTTCTGGATTTTAGCCTAGACCTCCTAAAGTTTACCCTGAATATTTGTCTTAGTTCCAAAGATATTCCCAAAGGCATCCTTTTTCCATCTCCTCAAATTAACTTTCACTTCCTTTAATTTTTTTGCAATCCTAAACATAGCTATATACCAGAAATATCAATATTCCACCATCTCCTAATTTCCTCAAAGATTCGAGGATGAGATAACCAAAATTTTTTGAATCTAAAAGGGGAATTATTTTTCACCTTAGTAGGATCCACCATTAGACAAATGGGAAAATGGTCAAATCCCACCCTTGATAGAGCTCTCAAATCACAAAAATAGTCTATAAACCATTGACCAGAAACAAGGGCCCTATCTAGTCTCACTTGGATCAAATCAGGCCCAATCCTCCTATTAGTCCAAGTATAGGAAGTGCCTTGCAGGTCAAGGTCTATCAGGGCATTACTATTAATAAAGTCAGAGAGGCCTGATTTTCTATCCCAATTAATTTGAGACCCCCCAAATTTTTCAACATTCAAGAGAGGAGTATTGAAGTCTCCCATGACCACCCAGTGCTCATTAGCAAAACACTTTTGAAAAGTAGACAACTCACACCAAAAGGGATTTCTAACATTTTTACAATTCGGGGCATATATATTAGATTGAATCCAACAAAAAATGTCTTTTATGTGGGTAAATCTAGTAGCCACAAGGTTACCATTCTCCATTAAGGGCTCACATCTAACAAATAGCTTGTTCCAAAAAGTAACAATTCCCCCTGAAGCACCAACAGAACTATTTCCATGAGCCTCGCAGTTCTGAATTTTTTTAAAGCATTCAACTTTATCTTTAGGCATTTTTGTTTCTTGAACAAGAAGAATGTTAGGTTTGTGGTCCCTAACAAAATTTTGCAAAATATCCTTTTTATGACGGTTATTTAGCCCTCTTATATTCCAAGACATGATTTTCATTTCTTACCTAGGGTTTGAAGTATCTCTGGGATGGTCATTTGGATCCCATCTGCAATATCCTGAAGGCTGCCATGTCCCTTTGCCATTTTTCTGATCTCCTGCCCTGGCTTAACTTATAATTCCCACAGTCTGCCTTGGCCCTAGTTCTTGTGATCATTCCACTTGATGTGTCCAACCACTTTTTTCTTTCCTTCTTTGACCTTGAATGTGAAATAACCTCCTCTCATTCAGTCTCATCTTAGCTTTCCAGCTCTCTTTTGGATTTCCAACCCTTCTAAGAAAAAAGCCTCTGATCCCAAGGGAGAGTATCCATTAAGCCATTCTTAGTTTATGGAATATTAACATTAGGTGTTTTCATTTTCATGCTTTGGGAATCAAGAGTATCCCTCACAACTTCCAGAGTGGAGTTCTTCATATCCTATTCCCCATTAGAATGAGGGCTATCAGCAATAATTTGAGAAGGGAAATGTATTCCTATCTCCAGAGACAAACCCTTAATGGGTATTTCCTGAAGACCAGGCACATCCATTCTACCGGCCAACACCAAAGGTGAAGACGAGACAAAACCCATTTCTTCACAGCTTATTTCAATCTTCTTATGAATATCCTAGGTTCCCTCCATGGAGTTAATTTTTTCCTTACTATCCACATGTGGTGAGATCATGGATTTAGGATCCTTAGGATCTGAAGAGCTAGTACATTCTATACCAAGGCAAGCATAATTTTGCACACATCTATGGTTCTCCTACAGATCAGGAGCAGAAGTGTGTCTTTCAAGATTCTCCTTTGCACTAGGGGCAGAAATTTGCCTCCTCAAATTTTTTCCTCCAAACAGTCTTAGGGTTAGCAACTTTCTCCTTTTCATTTTTATTGTTTTGCAGGAACTTTTTTGCCCAATGCCCAGACTTTTGGCATTTGAAGCAAACAAAGGGTGTGGTTTCAAATTCAATAGCTTGCTTCCAAACACCCAACTTGGATTGGATGTCAATCGATGAGGGGAGATCAACATTTTCAGAGACCCCTACATAGATTCTAGTAAAGACCAATCTTTTTCTAGATGCGGTCATTGTATCAATGGACAAGAGTTCTCCAAAGGAGCTAGCAATCCCATTAAAAATATCTGTATTCCAATATTCCAAAGGAAGACCAGGAAATTTTTCCCAAACAGGCACCATTTCAAAAATGGAATCAGACAAATCAACCCTAGAAGACCACTTCTTTAGGGCCCAGGAAGACTTTCTGATAACCCAATGGCCACCACTCCTGACAGCCCTAGAATCCTCCTTGCAAGTGAACTGAAAGGAAAAAAATCCTTTAGGAAGCACCGCAACCGAAACCAGCCCACTGGTTTTCCATCTGTTCTTAACAAACTCCCTTACAACTTCAATATTAGGTCTAGGACCCAAAAACTTTCCGACCAAAACATTCTCCATCTTTGCAATATTATGGTCTATGATTTCATCTGGTACAGAAATAAAAAACTTTCTTGACCCTGGGTCCAAAAGAATGCGCACAGGGGGGAAAGAGGATTTGGAATTTGGCTTAACACCAAATAACGAAGACCACGATTTATCCTTTTCATCCCCTTTTTCCGACAGGTCCATAGAAGCCTTGGATTTATCATCACACTTCCCAATTGGGGATGAAGTTCCATCCCTTCCATCTAGGTCCACCTCGACCTTTTTCCGAATGTCCTTATCATCAAATCCTGACTTACCTCTCTCAGGATTTGATGAAGTCTCCGCATTCACCTGAGATTCCCCCAAACCCCCACCTGCTACGCTGTTCGAAGATTCAAAACCAGACTTTTCCTACTCGCTCGCTACTGTTCCCGCCTGCTCCATCACATTTTTTTTGTTACTTTTCCATAGGAGACTTGAATTATAATGGAAAAATTGATGAACTAATGGAAAAATTAGTTACCATTGTCAAATAGACAATTCGAACCTAATATACTCTATATTGATTGTAATAAGCAATATTCATTCCGCCCTTGATCAAAGTGGTGGACAACGTATATTCTTGCTTGAGAGTTTGGTGAGAGTCCATGAGGCTCCATGACCCAATATGGAAGGGTGGAAACTAGGGATCATTTTATTGTGTTTTATTTTATATATCTTATGTACAAATCTCTATGTTTCTGATTTAAGATTCAAACAAAATTCATATGTTTCAGGCTATCATTGTGATGGAATAAAATAGTTAATGTTATACACTTTGTGTTACATTCCATTGGGACTTGTTCATTGTTTTTCTCTTGCTTAAGCTATATTGTGTCGTTATCCCTCTCATGTTCCACAAAAAATGTTGACATTATGTATTTTTTGTCAATTGTTATTGTCTAGCTTGGGCTATAATTCTCTCATTTTCGATATGATCCTATTCAATAGACTCTATTCTTTCAATTTTCAATAGCATGTTGTTGAGAAAAGATAAAAAAGTATATTGATTGCTGTTCTCTATCTTAGGCTACATTATTTTATTTTCAATAGGGTGTTGTTGAAGATGCTATATTGTTCCAATTTTTTATAAGGTCATGTTGATAGAAGACAATATTATTTGTTAAAATAAATATTTTTTTATTTATGGTTGGGTTATATAGTTATCGTTTTGCATGGGCTCTATGGCTATATACAAATCCACACACAAGGAAATTTAATATTGTGTCATTTATGGCTTCCATTATGTGGAAATGGTTGCAATATATTCAAATAGGATGTGTTGTCTTCCAGAACACACTCGAATTGCTCTTGCAATTTATTTGGAATCAGTAATAGAATAGTTAATATTATAGAGTAGTGCTTTGGTTGTTGTCAATGGATCACTATTGGGAAAAGTATTTTTGAATGTGCATGTTTCCAATTTCAGAATTTTTTAGTTTTGCACCATGTTTTATATTTATAACTACCAAATCACTAGATATGCATCTAATGCATACTGTAGTAAAATAGCTTCTCTTATACAATTTATGTTAATATACTATTGCATCCTTCATTTGGTGCTCTAAAAAGGTCTACATCTCCGAGCCATATGTTGGTTAGTCTTTTACAGTCTATCTTTCTCTATGTATCATATTCCTTACTGTCGCTCTCTAGCTTGTGCTATGTTATTTCATGTCCGAATTGTTTGTTGCATTCCCTATTGTGAAATTTTCTATACAATAAGTATGCATTTACTATGGTATACATACATATGTGCACATAGTTGAGACACATTCTCCACCATTTCAATCAATGTAGCACTATGCCACTATCTTCTTTGTGTCTGCTTTGAGATATACTCAAGTCTGCCACCCTTAGTGTCTACATGTCTCTTACCTTTGATGTTCATCTCCGCCTATCGGCTCATTGTTGCATGTTACTACATGGAATTGCTAGTTATAAAATAAATTTGGGAAATTTGGTGTCAAAAATTCATTTCTATGAGAGATTATACTAAATAATGTCATAGGTCTATAATAAGAACAATTCATCGGGAATAAAATAAATAAAAACTGGTAGTTTATATTAATGAATTAAGTAGATTTTTTCAACAATATTTTAGTGTGATGAATACACAATTTTTGAGGAATCATACTAATTAGCCTTAAAATTCAATGATAATTTAAACCATATCTTCTAGATTCAACAGAATAAGTTAGTAAATGCTAGTAGATTCGTAAGAGGAATATTGATGGGGAGAGGGATTGGAGGAATCAATCTCAGATTCTTGCGCTAGGTCTTGCTTGCAAGACCTTCTTGGTGTCTTACTCCACAACCTTAACCTATAGGTACCTTTTGCATGTTTTGGGTACCCATGGTTCTCCTGGCCAACCCCACTACCATCACCATTCAACCAACCAAGACAATCTTGGTGCAATAACTCTAACTCTTCCTTAGCCCTTAATATACCCTAAAGGATAGCCTATTAGCAACACCCTAAAATGATCTTGCAGCAGTGTAGATATGCATTCATTGGCTTCAAATCATCCTTTTATGGTTCTTAAAGGTCCACTAAACCCCATCTTTCCAACGCTTTCACCAAACCCTCTTTTAGGGTTGAAAAGCCTACTAGCCCTAGAGCCCTAATTAGGCCTCTTCTCCAAGGAAATAGGCTTGATATCCATTCTTTCTAAAGAACGAACCAAACTTTCCTTGGGGTTCCTAGTCCATTTTCCTACCTCTCAAAGATTTTTGAGGTCTTAGCCCTTCACTATCTGTACAACGCCCCCACTAAAAAATGGCCCAAAACTAGGGTTTACAAGCCTTTTCCACGCTGTTTCCAGACTGTCAGAGATTTCTCACACCAAGTGGGTTGATGGAGCCTCCCCCTAACCACCAAGCCTTGCCAAGACTCACAACTAAATTCTCCAAAAGGAAATTTATCAAAACCTTATCACCCCTGCAAGTTATGTGCTCTGCACCCCTTGTCTTCCCTAGCCAGACTCTTCCTGGATTGCCTAGGGAAAGACTTTGCCAATAGCTCCTACACACACCCAAACCCTAAAGCCTACCATCTATACAAACATGGAGTCTAGGAACTATTCCCAAAGGGCCGTATAGTTTGTACGGTGGGAAAGTGGTCTAGCACTCCATTTCCTCAAAACTGTCTGGTTCAAACCAGTAATAGGGAAAAAATAAACTATTTACAAATGGTGCTTGAAAATTAAAAAAGGAAGCTAATTAATGTTACACAGTTCCTGTATGCTAACAACACTACATCCTATAGTCAAAACAATAACATATTTAATCCATTAAAGCTCTATTTAGATGCAAAAATTAGAAATTATCTCACAAAACGTTATCTTCCTTCAATTTCACAAAATTTCACTATAACATCAGTGCTTCCAACCCTACTCCATGGTTGAAGCACACCTTAAATAGGCTCCAAAAGTAGTTAAGCTCCTTTAGTCGGACCTATTAATGACCTAATGGCAAAAGTTATAAAATCCACTGTGTTTTTCAACCTCTGCCAACTTTTAGAAAACTAAGCAAGATGAGCTTCTAAACTCATCCATCCCTTCAGAAATTCTATCCTAGAGATCATACACACCTCTAAGTTATCTACATTAATTCAATGGTCAACATGACCTTCAAGTTAACATTTCCAAAACAAAACTTCATTCTAGACTTCCTAATTGTTTAGTTTTTCCTAGGTGCTCCTGCACCATTCTCCCCCTCTTTGCCCAAACACTAAGAAATGAAAGTAGAGGTCAATGATAGGTCAATACCAGACTTCTTGAACTGATCTTCTTGTACCCATGTGGCTTTTTATTTATGCTTGTTCTTCCACTTGATAAGATTCTCCATATACACCTTATGCCTTGTAGTTTTCTTTACTCTGGACTCCAAGATCCTCTTTGCTTGTAGCTTGAATAGAGTAGGTAGGGCTATGTTTCTTAAATCCTTGAAGATTTCCCTATTGTTTTGATCCAAATCCTTGACTGATCCCTTGTACTTGATCAAATAAGCTACATTGAACACTAGAGAGATGCCTAAATCTATAGGTAGCTCCACCTTGTATGCATTTTTCCCATACTTGGCTAATACTTTGCATGGTCCCACTCTTTTCAGTTGCAATTTGGTTGATGTACCCTTCTAAAATCTAGATTTGTTGAGGTGAACCATGACATAGTCTCCTACTACAAATTGTAAATATTTTCTTGACAAATCTACGTTATCTTTCAACTTTTGTGTAGCCTCGATGACTGTTTTCTTTAGCTGCTCCTAAATCTCCTTCATGGTTTGAATAAAGTCTTATGTATGTCCACTTCTATGCTCCATAGCTCCTAGACCTCTGAGCTCACACACACCTCTTGGGTGCATCCCATACACTATTTCAAAAGGGCTTTTCCCTATAGTTATGTTCACACTGTCATTGTATGCATACTTAGCCTATGAGATAACCATGTCCCATGTCTATCCATAATCCTTGGTTAGGCATCTGCTAAGGTTACCTAACACTCTATTAACTACCTCAATTTTTCCATCAGTCTGAGGATGGTAAGCTGATCCAAAAGACAGGTTGGTACCTAATCTACTCCATAGAGTCTTCCAAAAATGACTCATGAACTTCACATGTCTGTCAGAAAAAATACTTAAAGGTAGTCCATGGATCCTTACCACTTCCTTGAAGAAAATATGAGCTATGTAGCTAGCATCATGAGTAGTTTTGCAGGGAATAAAATGACTCATTTTGCTAAATCTGTCGACCACTACATAAACACTATCACATCCTGCCTTGGTCTTAGGGAGTCCTACCACAAAATCCATGCTAACACACTCCCATGGTCTATTAGGAATGGGTAGGGGTTGATATAAACCAGTATGACTAGCTCCTCCCTTAGCTTTCATACACACCACACATTGCTCCACATATTTTCTGACATCTCTTGCCAACTTAGGCCAATAGTAGAACCTCTGCACTAGTTCCAATGTCTTTTTGATGCCAAAATGTCCACTAAGACTTCCATTATGCTTCTCTTGAATGAGGTTTTCTCTCATTGATCCTCTTGGAACACACAACTGATTTCCTTTGAACAACAAACCACTTTGCAAAGTATACTCAGAGTATTGGCTATGAAAATGATTCTCAAAGTCTAAACATACCTTGTAGACCTCTGAAAAGTCTTCATCTTCCCCATAGAGATCCTTGAAACTCTCTATGCCAATGCTCTTGATCTGTATCTCTTGCACTATCAACAATTGCCTACTTAGTGCATCTGCCACCTTGTTCAACTGTCCCTTCTTATGCTTAATGGTAAAAGTAAAAGATTGGATGTATTCCATCCATTTCAAATGCCTATTACTCAACTTCTCTTGAGTGTTGATATAGCTAAGTGCCTAATTATCAATAAAGACTACAAACTCCTTGGGTAGAAGGTAATGCCTCCACTTCCTAAGTGACTGAACCAAAGAATAAAGTTCTAAGTCATAGGTTGAATACTTCTTTGCTTCATTGAGATTCTCACTAAAGAAGGCTATAGGCCTACCCTCTTGACTTAACACTCCTCCTACTGCAACTCCACTAGCTTCACATTCCACAATGAACAACTTGTCAAAGCTAGGTAACAAGAGAATAGGTTGAATTGCTTGTTTTAGTTTCTCAAACCCTTTCTCAGCTTCTTGTGTCCACTTAAACTTGGTTTTCAAACCACCTTTTATTTTGTCTAGGACTAGTGCACATATTCCACTAAAGTTCCTTATGAATTTTCTATAAAATTGATCCAATCCATGAAAACTTCTTACCTCTGTCCCTGTGGTTGGTGTAGGCCAATTTAGGATGGCTTCCACCTTGCTTGGATCCATCTTCAATGGTCCTTTGGATACTATAAACCCCAAATACACAAGCTCCTATTTGAAGAACTCACATTTCTCTAGATTGATGGCTAACTTCTCTTCTTGCAATCTTCTAAGAACCATATTCACATGCTTTAGGTGTTCTTCTATTGTCCTACTAAAAATGAGTATATCATCAAGATACACTACCACAAATCTCCCTGTAAAGTATTTAAGCACTTCATTCATGACCCTCATGAATGTGCTAGGGGCATTAAAGAGGCCAAATGGCATAACTCTCCATTCATACAACCCATCATTTGTCTGAAAGGCTATTTTCCACTCATCTCCATCCTTTATTCTAATCTGATGGTATCCACTCTTGAGATCCAACTTGGTAAACGACTGAGCTCCTCCAAGAAAATCCATTAAATCTTCAATCCTAGGAATAGGGAACCTATACCTAATTGTGATTCTATTTATTGATCTAGAATCAGTGCATAATCTCCACATGCCTCCTTTCTTAGCTGCTAAGACAACTGGTACTGCACATGGGCTAATGCTCTTCCTAATCAATCCTTGATCCAATAACTCTTGCACTTGTCTAGCTACCTCTAGATTCTAATATGGTGTAAGCTTGTATACTGCTTTGTTTAGTAATGAAGCCCCTAGTATGAAGTCAATCTGATAACTAATGGCTCTTTATGGAGGTAAGGTTGATGGTGCTCCATCACTCACAATGTCCTTATACTTCTCAAGCAACTTCTGGACTGTTCTGAGTATGACTGTTTTCTCAGCCTTGTTCTCTTCTTTAGGTTGCAACATAACCACATATGCTTCACCTCCTTGATGTAGGTTGTTAATGAACTCTTTGCCACTGTTCAACAAGACACTGGGGGTCTTTGAATTTCCTTCTTCTTCTTCTGATAGTGACTACAACTTAAATTTCTTCCCATCCTTCTTGAAAGAAATGGTGTTCTCTTTTCCATCATACATGATACTTTTGTGATACTGCCATGGTCCTCCCAATAGAAGATGGCAAGAATCCATGGGTAAAACATCACAAAACAACTTGTCTTTGTATCCTCCAATGGATAACTCCACCATTGTCTGCTCATTGACAAGAACACTTTATCCTTCGTTCAACCATGTCACCTTGTAGGGATTGGTGTGGGGTGATTTCTCTAATTTCAACTTCCTTACTGCCTCCTCAAAGATGATGTTATCAGTTGAACCTGAATCCCCAATGACCTTGCATACTTTCCCAAGTATCTTGCATCTCACTCTAAATAAGGCTCTTCTTTTCCTTGGCTCTTCCTTGACCGGTTGTCTGATCAAAACTCTACTAAATATCAGATTCTCCCCCACTTCTGATTCAATGTGACTAACCTCTGGTGATTTGACACTCATGTTGTCCTCTTGTGCATATGCCACTCTCTTCTCAGTATTTGATGAAGATGCTTTCTCTGGGCACCTATAAGCAAGATGACCTACTTGTCCATAGTTATAACATTTCATATTGGCAAAGTATGAACTACTTTTTCCCGCTCCTCTTCCTCTACTTGAACCTCCTTGAGGTCCTCAACCTCTGTTATATCCTCCTCTAGAATATGTTTCTCCTCCATGCTCTGTGATTTTAGACTCTCCTTGGCTTCTTTTTTCAGTCCCTCTACCTTGGTATCCACCTCTATGTCCTCTTTGATCTCTTCCTTTGCCTCTGCCCTTAGAAGCCTGTTATCATTTCCTCTTGCTTCTTTCCTCAATCTTTATAGCCAATTGGTAACATTGGTGTACTGTTTTGGGACTTAGAAGAGTCATCTCTTCTTGAATGTTCCACTTCAAACTGTTAAGTTATCTAGCCACCTTAAGACTTTCATCCTCTATCACATTAGACTTCATACAATGTTTTTGGAACTCCTCAATGTAAGTGTTCACATCCTAGTCTCTTTGCCTCAAACTCTGTCTTTTCTTATGTAACTAAATCTCATAATCATCTAGCATGTATGCTTCCCTCACTTTAGCAACCATTCCTTTCCAAGTTGAAATAGGCTACTTGCCTTCCTTTTCCCTCTATGTCTGAATGAATTTCCACCATGTCAAGGAAAAACCTCTTAATCTTGATTTATCCACCTTTACCTTCTATGCTTCAGTGACTCCATCACATTCAAAATGGTTTTCCATTCCCTCTATCCAATCCATGACTAGATCAGCTTCCATTTTTCCACTAAACAGTGGTATACCTTCAAGTGCTTTTCCACTCAAAGGCTTTAATGCCTTCAAGAAAGTCTCTTCTTTTAGAACAAGGTCAGGTTCAGAGGTCTTGTCTTCCTTTTCAACCTCTTCTTCCTTTGGTACCCTTCCTTCAAATTGCACGCTCCTCACTGCTTGCTCAAGTTGGGCTATTCTTTCCCTCAATAGCCTATTGTCTTCCTCCTGGTCTTCAACCATCTTAGCCAATTCTGCATTTGTCACCATGATGGTAGAATCACTAGACTCAACCTCTAACATATGTTATTCTATCCCAAATCTTTTACTGGCTCTGATACCAATCTAATGGGGAGAGGGGTTGGAGGAATCAATCTCAGATTCCTGCTCTAGGTCTTGCTTCCAAGACCTTCTTGGTGTCTTACTCCACCACCTTAACCTATAGGTCCCTTTTACATGTTTTGGGTACCCCAAGTTCTGCTAGCCAACCCCACTACCATCACCATTCAACCAACCAAGACAATCTTGGTGCAATAACTCTAACTCTTCCTTAGCCCTTCATATACCCTAAAGGATAACCTATTAGCAAAACCCTAAAATGATCTTGCAAGGGGTGTAGAGATGCATTCATTGGCTTCAAATCATCCTTCTATGGTTCTTAAAGGTCCACTAAACCCCATCTTTCCAACGCTTTCACCAAACCCTCTTTTAGGGTTGAAAAGTCTACTAGCCTTAGAGCCCCAATTAGGCCTCTTCTCTGAGGAAATAGACTTGATCTCCATTCTTTCTAAAGAATGACCCAAAATTTCCTTGGGGTTCCTGGTCCATTTTCCCACCTCTCAAAGAGTTTTGAGGTCTTAGCCCTTCACTGTCCATACAACGCCCCCACTCAAAAATGGCCAAAAACTAGGGTTTACAAGCCTTTTCCAGGCTGCTTCTAGATTGTCAGAGATTTATCACACCAAGTGGGTTGATGGAGCCTCCCCCTAACCACCAGGCCTTGCCAAGACTCACAGCTAAATTCTCCAAAATGAAATTTATCAAAACCTTATCACCTTTGCAAGTTATGTGCTCTGTACCCCTTGTCTTCCCTAGCCGGACTCTTCCTGGCTCGCCTAGGGCAAGACTTTGCCAACAGCTCCTACACACACCCAAACCCTAAAACCTACCATCTATACAAAAATGGAGTCTAGGAACTATTCCCAAAGGGCCGTAGATTTTGTACAGTGGGAAAGTGGTCTAGCACTCCATTTCCTTAAAACTGTCTGGTTCAAACCAGCAACAGGGCAAAAATAAACTATTTACAAATGGTGCTTGAAAATTAAACAAGGAAGCTAATTAATGTTACAAAATGCTTCTTTGCTAACAACACTACATCCTACAGTCAAAACAGTAACATATTTAATCTATTAAAGCTTTATTTAGATGAAAAAATTAGAAATTATCTCACAGAATGCTGTCTTCCTTCAATTTCACAAAATTTCACTATAACATTAGTGCTTCCAACCTTGCTCCATGGTCGGAGTACACCTTAAATAGGCTCCAAAAGCAGTTAAGCTCCTTTAGTCGGACCTATTGATGACCTAATGGCAAAAGTTATAAAATCCACTGTGTTTTTCAACCTCTGCCAACTTTTAGAAAACTAAGCAAGATGTGCTTCTAAACTCATCCATCCCTTCACAACTTATATCCTAGAGATCAAACACACCTCTAAGTTATCTACATTAATTCAATGGTCAACATGACCTTGAAGATAACATTTCCAAAAGAAAACTTCATTCTAGACTTCCTAACTGTTTAGTGTTTCCTAGGTGCTCCTGCACCAAATATATCAAGGTATATGTAGAGAAGCATATAATGATGAAAAATTTAGGGTAGTGAAATTCATTACAAAGGTTTTATCAATTCCATATAAGTAAAAGTAAATTGATTATGTTGATAATAGAAGATACAAAAGAATAGATGAAGATGTAGAAATGATCAAAGATATATTACTTGAACTTTTTTTATATGTAGAATTGAGGGACACAAAAAAAAAATGTATATTTGTGTGGAATTTGACTTTTAGTAAAATAAAAGAACATTTGGAACATATCAGATTGGTAATACTAAGAATAAGGGAAGAGGAATTGTTGATGATTGTAAAGAAAGGCAGATGAAAATAATATTATAGGTTTTTACATGAATGACATGTAACTATGATTATATTTGAATTTTGTAATATTTTCATTTTCTTAATGTTATTATAAGAATTTTATCAAAATAATTAGTGGGATATATTCACCAATTTCTAACATAGTGAAGAGAGATAAGGAGTTTAATTTGACAACTACAACTAGTAAGAAGTTTGAATTTCTAAAAAATAATATAACTAAATAGCTTCTTATATATTTTATTTATTAAGTCAACATGGAAGACATATTGCTTGTCCTAGTGATAAATTTAATGATGCCAATAATATACATTCTATTTATGATCATAAATTATTTATGAAATTGTGGACATGGAAAAAGTAACCCTTCTACTTTTTCTTGTTTTGTCCCTCCTTATGCTTATTTGGCTTTATTTCACCTTGATTTAATGTTGCAATGTGACCCACACATTCACATTAGGTCTCGAATCTTTCTGAATCATTAATACTTTATGATGTCTTGTAAAGATGTTGTGAAGTGTTGTGGCACATGTTCACACTTTTCTAGACTCTTCTTATTATAATCCACTTACATACCCTCTTTTAAACACTTACCAAGTCTTATTTTAAAGTGTTGTAAAGTGTTGTAAAAAACTTTCATGCTTTTCTAGACTTTTCATCAACAAATACACCTTTCTTATGCTTTATTTGGCCCCTTTATGCACTTATAGGTCTTAAGTAAGTGTATTTTTTAATACAAACTTGACAAACACCATTTAAGAAAACTTAATTTCTAACACCCATTCACATGGCTTGAGTGGGACCCATTCGCCATTAGGGGAAAATGAGTCCCTCTTGCCACAAAAATAAAAATAAATTCAAATTAATCGCGAGATAAATGCACAATAGTGGGTTACAATTTTTCAAATGAAGAAAAATTAGAAATGCCCATCAAAAAATTTAAAATGATTTACCCCTTCTAATGAAGGGGTTAGAATGAACCACCCCGCTTCTAATGAACCCCCCCTTTCAATGAACTCCTCCCCCCTTCTAATGAACCCCCTCTTTCACCATATAGGGGGGGTTCGAATGAACCCCCTTTTTTCACCTTCCCCTCCACCATTTCAAAATTTATGCATTTTTTTTACTATCGAAGCATGTGAAGGAGGTGCAAATGGAGTCAACTTGAAAAACCAAGTTGGATGATTGTATCGATTGAACATGCTTTCAAACAACTATAAATTTAATATATATATTTTTTTATTTTTTATTTTATTTTTTAGTTTTATTGTACATAGGATTTTCACTGAACATCAAGTTCGATGAAAAATCATAGTGGAAAAATAGTAAATTTAAGGAATTTTTTTTTGAAAAATATATACACTCTAGGTATTGATGTCCTTGTTCCAACAAAAAAAGAAAAAATTAATTTCAATACATACCAAAAATGTTATGTGAGCCGAAGTGCACCTATGTCTAAATTATAAATGTTTTGACTTCAAAACTTAAATAAAAGAAAATTATTCAACAAAATACTATGAAACAAAATGAAAGCACTAGGTATTTGTGTTACCAACCTAAATTCAAAAGAATCAAAATTTTATCCTTTGTAGATAAAAATTTATGTGAGCCGAAGTACACACCACTTTTTAAAAATGTTGTTTACTATTAAAAACTAGTTATCAAAGGAAAGAAAAAAAATTACAATTTAATTTCAATTTTTTTCTTTTTAAAAATAAATTTAAAATATACAGAGAAAACCTCACAAATCACTAGTTTACATCATTTTCAAATTCCTAATAGTTTACCTACTATAAGTGTCAGAAAGTGAAGTTTTATCTGAAAATGTTGATTTCAATGTCAAGTTTGGCCAAAAAGTGTAACCCATTAAGACCTAAGGTTGGCTTGTGATGTATTTTTGGGAAATTAGGGCATAATTTTGTATAAATATATTATTTTCCCCATCCATTATATTCATTTATTTCAAGTGTTCATGCATTCAACATAGCATTCTAGCATCTTCATCATTCAATCAAGCATTCAAGCATCTTGGAGTAGCATATCTTCAGACTTCAACATTAAGGGTTTGGTGAGTTTATGGAATTGCATGTTATTTGTTCATCATTCTCTCTTTATTTCATTTCATTATCAAGGATTTGATTACCAAACAGGGGTTTGACCAAGGAAAACCCCTATTCTGTAACCCTTAAACCTTTTTCCCCTCTTTGCATGTGTGTTTGTAGGTCTTGTAGGAATATTTTTCAAAGAGAAAGGTGTCAAAAAGGTGTTGTAAAGTCATAAAAGTCAACATAACCCTATTTGAAGCTTGGAGAAAACTTTCTTAGTAGATTTTCTAGATATGAATATGACAAGCTGTCAGGTAGAAAAATGTAGACCAGGACCCACAAAATTGACCTTTGACTTTTCAAAAATATGTAGGTAGAATAATTCACCATATGTGGTGAATGATTCTAGTTTCCAAGCTAGAAAAAGTGTTTTCTAAACTTTTTTGTTCCCAACATCCTAAAACCTATTCCAATAGTTTTCACCAGAAGCAAGACTAATTCGCCATCTAGGGTGAATGGGTCCTAGTGGGATTCAACACTGGTCTCTACAACATTTCAGAACCTCTCAAAATAAGTTTTCAAGCTCTAGGTGCACCTCATTTAATTTCATCAATTTTTGTTCTTGTTTGTTCATGTTTTTAGTTCTTTTTGCACATCATAGTGTGTTGTCAAACATTTTGCATTTCTTAGTTTTGCATGAATAATCAGTCCATTTTATCAGTCCTTTGCATTTAGATCATCTCACCTAAGCATATTGCATCTACATTACATTAATTTTGAATGTTTACATTACATTTTGGCCCATCTTTCTCCTTTTAGGTGAAAACCCTAGAAATGCTAGAAAGACCCCTTGGGTGCCAAAATATTTGTTTACATTTTAGTGAACCTGAATTTAGAACATTTTTTAGCTTTGATTTCAAGTGCATTTACATCCTAGGGCTAGCTTGCATTAACATTCCATTAGGTTTTGCATTGTTTTGCATCCTAGGGTTTTGAAAATTGCATTAGTGATAAGATCTTATAGCTTGAACCATTTTTGCATTTCTAATCATTTAAAAACACTAAAATTTTGTGTCTTCACATCATAGTTTTGCATTAGACAATTTGAAAAGCATACAAATCATCTTAAATTTTCTTAAAAATTTCAAAAAAATTCATCCCTGGACTCATTCACCACCGTGGGAAAATTAGTCTAGTTGCATATTTTGCACTATCATTTCTATCATTTTTAAAGCATTTTTTGTATTTCTATTTTTGTTATTCAATATCTGTCACTGTTTCTAGATTTACTATTTCTCACATTTAGTTTTCTTTCATTCATTTGCATCATGGCTTTTTTCTTTAATAAGTTTTGTATGTCATTAAAATCTTTAGTGGACATGTCAAATTGCACCTTTGGAACCAATCCTAATGACCTTGAGCTTCCTTATGCTCCTTCAAATATTTGTGAATGTCCTCCTCCTCATGATGTTGACATCATTGGAGAAGATGATGATAGCATGACTAAGTTCTTATATGAATGCCTTGAAAACCTTGAAGCCAATGCATCCTTTTATCCGTCCATGAAACAATCAAACCTCCCTACTATATCAACTCATGATATGTTTGGGTACTTACATCCTGAAAAAAATAAAGGACCTAAGTTCCCTCCCTCAGGTGGACCTATTTCTTCTACAAAACCAACTCCTCAACCATTCTATGATCACAAAGTCACTAGTACTACAATCAACCTTGAAGAAACTTATGGAAAAGGTTTTATAATCTTAAGCAAATAAGGATATGACACAACAATTGAGCATAACATTCATCAATTGTTAGAAAAAAATCCACAAGATGAAAACACAACAGGGTTGGGATATCAAGATCCCCCTCATGAAAACAAGCCTCCTTTCTAATATTGGAGACTTCCTAATGACGACATGGTGATCTTTGGTTCCCCTCTTGATTTGAATATTCTACTTTCATGTGAACAACCCTTACATGATTCCAATGACAAGGATGATAGGATCCCCATAGGTCCTCTTCCTCCTATTCATGAGAAGGGAGAATCTAGTAAACACAAATGACCTTACAAATAGAAAAAACTAAAGTTTCCTCTCCATCCACCACTTAAATGTGAAAGGAAACTGCAAATTCTTTTAAACAAAAGTCTCATCCTATTACCACCTATGAATAGGCTAGTAATATGTCCCAAAGATTCCAACATGCCCTATTGTAAATACCATTGTGTTCTTGGACACCATAGTGATGAGTGTCGAACATTGAAGGAAATAATGAGTAAGTACCACTTCAATGACACGGACTGCTATCCCATCATCCTATAGTACAATTTCCCACACCTCCTCATGAAATAGTTGTAGAATCTTCCATTCTCCCTATTGCATGAACTTTTGTTGGAAACAAGCAACACTAAGAAGGGGGTGAATTAGTGTTGTGCAAAAATTTAATTTTATTATTCTGATCTTTAACACACTTAATCATTCAACAAAAGAAATATGCATGAATAGAAAGAAAAAAATCACAACACCATAACACCAATATTTTTATGTGGAAACCTTGTTAGGGGAAAAACCATGTTGGATGGCCAATCTACAATATAATATGAGTATACACAAAAGACGGTTTACAAAATGAGAATGCACTTGCATTCAGGCACACTTCCTAGAGCTCACTGCTCAAATAAGATAGGCTCACTGCCTTACAATGATTTGGATTGAATCCAAAAGAGCGAATTGATAGAATAGCATCAACAATGCTTGAGTGCAGTTCTGATTAAGCTTTGTAGTCACTACAAGTCATTCTCCAATAAAATACAAAAAAAAAAGTCTTCATGTGTCGGCTCAAGTCATGAACAATTTATGATGTGCACCCATACAATTCAGACAAGACATAGCTTGGACCCAAAATAAAATTATCAAACATGGAAACATTTAAACAATCATCCCTTATACATCTACGACACACTACACTGACTAGGTTGGCCATAATGAACAAATAGACAGAAAAACATCATGTTAGATCTCCTAACTTGTACACCGATTAATGCAACATCACAAAATTCAATAATAAGATAACATACATGGTTAAAAAACTATCCCAGGGATCCACAACTCAAAAAGATGATCTGGTGAAGCAAACAAGTCGACGTAGTAATCATATACCCTGTTCTTCATGCTTTCTACTGGTAATACTCTGTTCTCAACTCCTTCTACTGGTATGACCAAGTTCTTATTTGTGAACCAAAGTAACAAATTCAGTTGTCATCAATGACAACATTAGAAGCCATGTGACAACAATCTCCACCTTTGGCATTGATGGCAACACTTACTGAAAAATGACTGTGTCAAAACTAGTAAGTACATTGTCAAGGTTCAAAAATTTCAAAACACTAATCCCCCTTAGAATTTCAAAGAATTTTTTACCACACTCTCTCCCCCTTTGACATCAATGACAAAATTGGGAAATCCAAAATTTCAAAATTTCAAGATTATGCAAACATAACTTGTGACTTATACAAATTTGAAGACATCCACAAATTCATTCTTTAACACACTTAAGTTTGAGTCCCAAACACTTTTCAAACTTTCCAAAATGGTTATGTGACCACAAAGTAGATAAGACAGAGTTTCTGTAGCTTCAAGAATTACTGGGTCAAGAGCAGCCATAACATCTTTAGCCTCTTTCAATGCATTTACTATTATCTTAATCTTTGGACTGATTAGTCCTATGAGTTTACATACTCTCCCAATAGTCCTCTCATTTTCAAGCTTCAAACTCTTTAATTTATCAAGCAAAGACATTACCTGACCTTCTTGTTCACCAACATTAATAGCTAATGGGTCAAAAGTATTAGAAATAGTGACCAACTATTTGTCAATATCCTTCACCTTCTTTTCATTTGCTTCAATGAACTTAGACAAGATTAAACAAGACATACACTTTTCCTCCTTCGGGAAAAGTATCTTGAATATTTTTCATGCAAGTGGCTAACAAAGTTTTATCTTTTGCAATTAGTTCTTTCAAACTACCTAATCTCTTTTCCTTGAACTCCTTTTGCACCTTAATAAAGGTTGATTTCTCAAAAGATTCAAAGTGAGAGATTACATAATTTATCAGCTTTTTTAGCTCACCCGAAGAGGAACCATACAGATCCATAACATGGCTAGGAATTAATTTCTACATAACTCTAGATGCAAGTCTTAGCAATTCACTATCCTCTATGTGAGACTTCATAATCTTCTCACTGGCTTTGGCTTGAGCAATTGAAGCTACATTTATCATTTGAATTGGGGACAAAGTGGATAGATTGATTGAGTGTTCATCCAATTCAGGATCTAATTCTTCTTGCTACTCCAACAGAGATCTCTTTATTGGGCTCTACTCTGATTTCTTGAACTTTTTCTTCTTCAACCTTGGGTTCTACAAGGACTTTTTTAGGATTACCTTTAGACACTTCAACTTTTCAATATGCACCTCCTTTTCCTTAGCTAACACCTCCTTAGGAACTTCATCTTCCTTAGGTGTTTCTTTGTTTCCCACTTCACGAGGAGTCTGGAAATTTTCAACATCAACATTCACTTCCTCATATCTAGTATCCACTTCTTCATTTATCTTATTCTTTGATAGAAACTCTTCTAGAATCTTCTTGGTTTCCTTAACAACAATGTCAGTCTCAGCAATCATGAGTCTATTCACCCTTATCTTGCTTTTGAATTCATTTTTCAACTTTTGAAGGAGTGAATTCATCTCCTCTATTGACATCTCCGGACATAAATCAACACGAATTCTTTTCCTGATGTTCTCTTCTTCTGTTCTGGCACTTATCCTTATAGACTCCAAAATATTATATTGACTCTTGGGCAAGCCAGACATGATTTCAACAAGAACTGTATTGAAAATATTCATATGTTTTATTGTTGCTTCTTAAAGAATCCTATGACTGGATTCATCAAAACCTTCATACCATCTTTGACAATTGCATTCTCAACTTCCTCAACTGATATACGAGGTTTGTCAACTTTTTCTTTTTCTCTGCTTCTTCTTCTTTACTAGAAGATTTTCTCTTGTTTAACTTGACAGCCTGAGTCCTAGTAGCCATTAAATTTTTGAGAATTTGGTTGGCTTACCAGATTTCTTCTAGCTCGAATCATCTAATTTCCTTCTCTGAATCTCCCTTGTCTAGTTTTATTTTGTCCAAATCCAAGACTTCACCTGTCACCTTCATTCCTCTATCCTTTAATTGACTTATCAAGTTTGGCTGAGCTTGCTTTGAATTTCTTCTTATACTCATTCACAATAGTAAGTTCATTTTTGAGATCATCAAGCTATTTTTTAAGCATTTTTTCATTGTTTTTAGATTCCTCTAGTTCATTGTCCAATCAGCCACATTGTTCAGAATTTTCTTTCAAGGATTGTGTGAGATTTTCTTCATTCTTCTTTCCATCCTCAATCTCCTTAGTCATTTTCATCATGATTGATTCCATCTCATGCTTCAGGGAAGCATTCTCTATGGAAAAATTTTCACATTCTTTTGTTTTCTCTTTCAAAGCATGACTGAGTTGTTCATCTTCCATGCTTTTGTTCTTCTGCTTAAGTTGATCACATAATTCCTTCCTTTTCTCTCTCGATTCATTTACTTTTTCTTTCAATTACTGAATGAATTTCTCTACACTCTCAATATTTTCTTGTAACACCTAGTTCTCAGACATTGACTGGTCAAGATCATCAAAGACCACCATTAGTTGTTGTTGAAGACTACTTGTATCTATTGAAAAACTCCTTCCAAGATCTCCCCAAGTTGTTAGAATTCTTTCAAGGAACTAGCTCTGATACCAATTTTTGGAAACAAGCAACACTGAGAGGGGGGATGAATCAGTGACATTATGCAAAAATTTAATTTTATTATTCTGATCTTTATCTCACTTAATCATT
The DNA here is from genome assembly GCA_007258455.2 of Sequoia sempervirens. Lineage (NCBI taxonomy): Eukaryota > Viridiplantae > Streptophyta > Pinopsida > Cupressales > Cupressaceae > Sequoia > Sequoia sempervirens. Next base: position 563,762,183 of record VDFB02193867.1, on the reverse strand, counting down.
CAACAAAAGAAATATGCATGAATAGAAAGATCAAAATCACAACACCATAACACCAGGATTTTTACATGGAAACCTTGTTTGGGGGAAAGCCACAATGGATGGCCAATCCACAATATAATATGAGTATACCCAAAAGAAGGTTTACAAAATGGGAATGCACTTGCATTCAAGCACATTGCCTAGAGCCCACTGCTCAAATAAGACAGGATCACTGCCTTACAATGATTTGGATTGAATCCAAAAGAGTGAACTGATAGAATAGCATCAACAATTCTTGATTATAGTTCTGGTTAACCTCTATAGTCAATCTTTTGTCCTTCTAGTTGATTCAACAATTCTGCTCTATTCTCCACAAAATCGCTCTAGCAAAGAATTTAATGCACAAGTGAAACTATGCATAATTTCCTAATCTTCATTCTGATGTTCGCAACACACTTCTATGCTTACCAATTCCTCACAAAATGATATTTAACTGATAACTTATATATATCCGCATCAAGGATCTTGTCATTACAAGTGGCCTCCAATAAAATACAAAAAAAAATTCTTCATGTGTCGGCTCAAGTCATGAACAATTTATGATGCACACCCATACAAGTTGGCCACAACATAGCTTGGACCCAAAATAAAATTCTCAAACATGCAAAAATTTAAAAAATCATCCCTTATACATCCACGACATGCTACACTGACTAGGTCGGTGATAATGAACAAATAGATAGAAAAACATCATGTTGTATCTCCTAACTTGTACACCGAGTAATTCAACATCACAAAATTCAATAATAAGATAGCATACATGGTAAAAAAATTGTCCCAAGGATCCACAACTCAAAAAGATGATCCAGTGAAGCAAACAGTTCAATGTAGTAACCAAATTCCCTATTCTTCATGCTTTCTGTTGGTATGACCAAGCTCTGATCTATGTACCAAAGTAATGACTTCAATTTTCATCAATGAAAATATTAGAAGCCATGTGCCAACACCTTTCCCATCACCTATCTCGACTCATTCTCACCTTGCACTCAGTGGGGGTAAGAAGTTGTTAGATTATCCTACTAATGTATTTGTCACTGTCCCCTAGCTATGTTTTTCATCTTTCACTTATCCTGACTGAGATAGGGAGGTGGATGAATTGCAAGTGATGGTCAAATTTCCTTTGCATTACTAGTATTTTTCTTTTCTTTTATTTGGTGTGATTGCATGTACGTAATGTGATACCTCGTGATGTGTTGTTTGATGTTCTCTCTCTCTTTGTGCAATTCCTCTATTTGTCTCTTCATTCTTCTATATGTCATACATTGCTTTCGCTTTTTTTTTTCACTTTTGTGTTTTCATTTTGGGGATGATGCAAAGCATTGATACATCCCATGTCTCTTCCATGTTGACCCAAAATGGATTTTCTTTTTCTTTTGTTTTCACTCTGTGTGTGTCATTATTCAAGTTTTATGTATTCGAGGAATGATGACAGTTTTGAGCTCTCTAAATAAAAAATTGTGGCAACAAACATACTGACCCCAAATCCATAGATCCCTTATGTGTTTGGTGTTTTCATTTTGGGGGAAATCCCTCTTTATTTTTCTTTTCCTTCACATGATGTAGTCTTACTCGAGAATATATGAATTGGAATAGGGCTTTCCAATTTGGCTCTCATGTCTTGTTTCTTTTTGCATTTTTCATTTGCCACTTTAAAGTAATTGCTCACAGAATGGTGTGTAGCAATTCCTTTAAAGTGGGGGCATACATTGGCATAATTCATTTTGCATTTTTCTTCTTTTTGGTTCTTAGTGTAGCCTTCTTGTTCCATATGATGCGTTTGTCACTTTGTGGATGACATTGGGTATAGTGTCCTTCATAAGCGTGATCTATCTTAGCACATTAAATTCCTCTTAGTGCCTTGATGCGACACATTTTATCCCCTAAGTTGCAAATTTTATATTCTTTGATTGGTCATCTCTTGGAGACATTAGGCACAATGTTCCCTAAGTTAAAGACCTCGCATGAACTAAGAAATACTCCTTTGAACATTCCTTTTCATGTTTCATTTTGCATTTACATGGCCACCTTGAATAACATAACTTGCATGCCTATGGTGCCATTGCATTTGTTCACGAGTTCTAAGCATATGAAACTTTTCTTGTCTCATGAAGCACGAAATGACATATTCCTTTGTGGCACCTTATTAAAGTTATCTAGAGGTATAAATTTAGTATGGTTGAGTGGGAAGCCCATTCTGAGGCATGACTTTTCCCCATACACACCTGTTTGTTTGTGAGTACATACCAACCGTGAGTGTATGTTTCTCACCTTTTGGGCTTTCTCACTCGACGGACAGCCATGAGTTTCATCGCCCCATAGTGAGTATTCATTTTATTTCTGAACAAATAGCCTAGATCTAATCCACAACAAGTTGGAAAAATATCCAATTTTCTTTGCTTTCAACTCCTCTCTTTCATTCTTTTTCATCATTTTCATGTGTGTTCCTTTGTGCTTATGTTTGGTTTTCCAGGGGATCTTGATCCTAGGGGCTTGATCATCCCTCTTGATTGTTGTTGTCTCATCTCACCAAGCATTAGTGCATTCAAATCCCTCTTGATTGCATATTTGGCTACTTTAGTGTGAGTTTGAAGCAAGTTCATCCTCTCACTAAAGAAGGGGCTAATATGGACACGAAGAAAGTAACCCTTGTACTTTTTCTTGTTTTGTCCCTCCTTGTGCTTATTTGGCTTGATTCACCTTGATTTAATGTTGCAATGTGGCCCACACATTCACATTAGGTCTTGAATCTTTATGAATCATTAATACTTAATTATGTCATGTAAAGGTGATGTGAAGTGTTGTGACACATTTTCATACTTTTCTAGACTCTTCTTATTATAATTCACTTACATACCCTCTTTTTTATCACTTTCCAAGTATTATTTTAAAGTGTTGTAAAGTATTGTAAAAAACTTTCACACTTTTCTAGACTTTTCATGAACAAATACACCTTTCTTGTGCTTTATTTGGCCCCTTTATGCACTTGCATGTCTTAATTAAGTGTATTTTTGAATACAAACCTAACAAACATCATTTAAGACAACTTAATTTCTAACACCCATTCACATGCCTTGAGTGGGACCCATTCACCACTAGGGGTGAAAGAGTCCCTCTTGGCACAAAAATCAAAATAAATTCAAACTACTAGCAGGTTTTTATTCCTTAAGACCTAAGGTCGGCCTATGATGTATTTTTAGGAAATTGGGGCATAATTATGTATAAATATATGATTTTCCCCCATCCATTCCATTCCATTCATTCATTCAATTGTTCATGCATTCATCATAGCATTCTAGCATCTTCATCATTCAATCAAGCATTCAAGCATCTTGGATGCAGCATATTTTCAAACTTCAACATCAAGGGTTTGGTGAGTTTATGACATTGTATGTTATTTTTTCATCATTCTCTCTTTATTTCATTTCATTATCAAGGGTTTGTTTACCAAACTAGGGTTTGACCAAGGCAAACCCCTATACTCTAACCCTTAACCCTTTTCCCCCTCTTTGCATGTGTGTTTGCAAGTCTTGTAGGTAGATTTCTCAAAGAGAAAGGAGTCAAAAAGGTGTTGTAAAGTCATCAAAGTCAACATAACCCTATTTGAGACTTTGAGAACACTTTCCTATCAAATTTTCTAGATTCAGATCCAACAAGTTGTTAGGTAGAAAGTGCAGACCAAGACCCACATAATTGACCTTTGACTTTTCCAAAATCTACAGGTGGACTAAATTTCCATATGTGGCAAATGATTCCCATTTCTAGGCTAGAAAAAGTGTTTTCTAAAGTTTTTTGTTCCCAGCATACTGAAACTTGTTATGACAGTTTTCACTAGAAATAGGACTAATTCACCATTTGTGGTGAATGAGTCCTAACGGGCTTCAAAACATGTCTCTATAGCATTCCAAAACCTCTCAACATAATATTTCAAGCTCTAGGTGCACCTGATTCAGTTTCATCAAATTTTGTTCTTGTTTGTTCATGTTTTTAGTTCTTTTTGCATATCACAATGTGTTTTCAAACAATTTGCATTTCTTAGTTTTGTATGCATAATTAATCAATTTTATCAATCCTTTGCATTTAGATCATATCATGTAGGCATATTGCATCTACCTTTCATTAATTTTGAATGTTTACATTGCATTTTGGCCCATCTTTCTCCTTTTAGGTGAAAAACCCTAGAAGTGCTAGAAAGACCCTTAGAAGCCAAAATATTTGTTTACAAAAATTATGCAAGATTTGAAGAAAAGGACACATTGTTATTTTTAAATTATTTTTTCTTGTAACTAATCACTAAGAATTGTAGTGTCATAAATTGTCACCCCCGATAATTTTGCACTAGGTTTAGCTCCCCTTATGTGCTTAGACCTAATTGTGCTCTTAATTTTCCTGTTTTATGATAATCTTCAAAACATCAAGATTAAATTATGGATTATGATTATTTATTTAATGAAACTCAAAGCCTAAAAATAGGTCTAGATTAGGGTGTTGGTGCCCCTCTCCAACTTATTATGGCCCCAATTTAAACATGTCAGTGTCAACATAGGTCTTTGATGAGGAGGGAGTATTCCAAGTGTATGATTCAAGTAGAGGGAAAGGAGGAAGATAGTTTGCTAGATTGGCAAGGTAAAATTCCAAATGAAAAAAGCTAGGGATTGAAGAACCTAAAGATGATCCATTAGGTGAGGAGTAGCCCTTGGATTTAAGCAAAAAAGAGTCGGCGATGATTCTCAGTGAGGGAATGGAGGAGGACTCTATTAGTAGTGAAGAAGAAGATGAGGAGGAGGGTTCTAATCTAGAGTTTGTGAAGGATTTAGAGGAAGAGGATGAAGAAGGAGACCACAAAAATAAAAATGACAATGAAGTTAATATGCAAACAATGACAGACCTTGAAAATGAAATGGTATAGGAAGATAAGTCTCTTTAGTTTTACAAGATCTAGTTTCTTATGTTGTAGAAAAATGTTAACAAGATAGAAAAAGCATTTAACAAGCTGATCTTCATCACTCATGGAATTATGAGAAAGGAAATTTTTGGAACTGTTAGTGATATGGTAAAAATAAGGAAGGTGCAAAGAAGAAAGGATCCCTCTCAAGAAATGAAAATGTCATTTGAGGATAAAGCAGCTAAAGAAGAGGATGCCTAGAGTGAAGAGTTGGAACAGTTAAAGATGGAATGGGACTTGATCAATAGTCCCAATAATTAGTTAGGGTTTGCAGTTTCTTTATTCTTTAGCTTATGTGCCTGGATTGTTGTTGGGTCTACATGCTCCTTGGTTCACCTTAGCTATCTTATGTTTGTTGTTTTCTTTAGCTAGTTATATCATATCCTTTTGATGTATTATGGTAGAGCTGGTTGGCCTTTTGCTATTTTTCTATGGTTTCATTCCATCTGTTTTGGTGTGCCTATTTTGTTGGTGCGAGATTCTTGGCCTTGTGGCTTGAATTTTGATCTCTTGTTTGAGTTTAGGGGTCTTTTCCCTACTTTCTTTATAAAAAAAAATAGAAATATTAATTTAGTTGTTGGCTACTGGTAACTAATTTGTGATAAATTAAAGAAATACATAGAAATACAAGAATTTTTCACCATTTGAAATCCTAAGGAAATTGAGATTAAAATTGAGAATCTGAAAAAGTATTCAAGAGTAGAATTAGAAGAATTATTATAGCATTATTTCAGTAGAGTATCATGTTATCTTGATGCATCAATTTCTATGTGATTTTTTTTATGTTTAAGGTCCATTTATTTTGTGAGAATTAACAATTGTAGGACATCAAATAAAGCATCCAATTATCCTTCAAGGTGATCAGTATAATAACTTAATGTTGGTATGTGGCGACTGATCATGCTATACTATATAGCCCATGGTATACTGTACACCCTGGCCCCCCGTCCTTGCAAGGGTTCGGGGGCGCAGCCCCCAAGAGATTTTTTTTTGCCATTTTTTCGTGTCGTCAGTGAAAAAGGAAAAATCCCTGAAAAAGAAAGAAAACCGACTTTGTAAAACCCTAATTCTGGAAGCTTCTAAAAAGCTTGTTAAAAGAGGTTGGGATGGGGGTTACAGTATGAAGAAAAACACGATTATTCACAAGATTGTAATAGGTTTTGCACTGGATAATAAAAGTATTAGATGGCTGCGGTTTGGTGGATGTAGCCCAGATTGGGTGAACCACGTTAAATTCTTTGTGTTATGATTTATTCTATGTATGTTTTAGTTTCTTTGTTTATTATTTAAATCTGCATTTAATTGTTAGATATCTGCCATCTCTAACCCTAACAAGTGGTATCAGAGCGAGTTGTGTTTTTTATTATCGTCTGTGTGAAGGTCTCGTGGTTGAGTGGGAGTCTCACTATTGAGTGGGAGTAATGGAAGATGAGGGTAAGAAGGTTGAGAAGTTTAATGGGCAGAACTATCAGTTATGGAAGATGCAGATGGAGGACTATCTCTATCAGAAGGATTTATGGCAACCATTGGAAGGGAAAGCCAAGAAACCTGCAACAATGTCAGATGAGGACTGGGAGATCTTAGATAGAAAGGCTCTTGGCAGTGTTCGTTCATGCCTGGCATAATCAGTGGCATTCAATATTACAACAGCAAAGACAACTCAAGATTTTATGGAAACCCTCGCAAAGTTATATGAAAAGCCTTCTGCTTCGAATAAGGTATTTCTTATGAAGCGTTTATTTAATATGAAAATGGTAGAAGGTGGGTCAGTTACTGATCATTTGAATGAGTTTAATATGGTCACCAGTCAATTAACTTCTGTAAAATTAAACTTTGATGAAGAAGTTAGGCTCTTTTGATTCTGTGTTCTTTGCCTGAAAGTTGGAATAGCTTGGTAATGGCTATTAGCAATTTTGTTTTTGGTTTGAATACATTGAAGTTTGATGATGTTGTTGGTGTTATTTTGAGTGAGGGCCCATAGAAAAGCTCGTAGTGGAACATCCACATCGCGTTGTTTTGAATGCGTAAAGAAGGGGCGTAACAAAGGAGAGAGGAAACAATTCTCAAAATCATGGGATGCAGGAAAATCAAAGGACAAAAGTTTCCAATCTAGAGACAAGAGGGATTGCTGGTACTGTGGTAAGCCAGGTCATTTGAAGAAAGATTGCTGGTCTCGAAAAAATAAAGATGGAGAAAACAAGGAAGGAAGCAAAGAGGAAAATGTGGTAAGTAATAAATCCGATGAGGATGCTTTGATTCTTTCCCTTGATAATGCTGATGATTCTTGGGTGTTAGATTCAGGGGCTTCATTTCATGCTACCCCCCATAGAAGTTATTTTCTTGATTATGTCCAAGGGGATTTTGGGCTGGTTTATTTAGGAGATAACGAACCCTGTCAGATTGTTGGAAAGGGAAGAATCAAGATTAAGTTGCAGAATGGAAATCATTGGCTACTACATGAGGTAAGGCATGTTCCAAAGTTAAGCAGAAATTTAATTTCAGCAGGGCAACTAGATGATGAAGGTTGTGTTGTTACATTTAGTGATAAAAATTGGAAGGTCACAAAGGGTGCCTTAGTGGTAGCAAAAGGTGTGAAAGTAGGAACCTTATATCTTTGTACAGGTCATACTGTTCCTTCTACTTTAATTGTTACGTAAAAGGGTCAATGTTTAGGAACAGTTGTTGCAGTTCAACAAGTAGAAGATCATACAGTTGTTGTGGACTCTAAATCAGCATTGTGGCATAATAGACTTGGGCATATGAGTGAAAAAGGTATGAAAGTACTTCATTCAAATAATGTTTTACCAGTCTAAAATGTGTTAATATGGATTTATGTGAAAGTTGTGTGTATGGAAAACAAAAGAGAGTAAGTTTTCTCAAGGATGGGAAGCAAAAGAAAGATGAGAATTTGGAGCTTGTGCATACGAATGTATGGGGACCGTACTGTATCTTCTCTCTCGCTGGTTTCTCTCAGACATTTTTCCTTACATTCATTGATGATGGAACTAGAAGGTATGGATTTTCTAGCGTAAACTGGATGTATTTGAAACTTTTTAAAAATGGAGAAGCTTGGTTGAGAATGAGACGGGTAAAAAGTTAAAATGTCTTAGATCTGATAATGGTGGTGAGTATTGCAAGAAAGAGTTTGAAGATTATTGTCTCTTAATGGTATTCTCGTAGAGGGCGTAAAATGGTTCCAAGGACTCCACAAGAAAATGGAGTGGCTGAGCGCATGAACAGAACAATAATGGAGCGTGCACGAACTATGAGATTGCATGTTGGGTTGCCTTTAAAAATGTGGGCAGAGGCTGTAAACACTGTTGTTTATTTAATCAATAGAGGTCCCTCTAATCCTTTAGGTTGTTGTATTCTAGAGCAAGCATGGAAGGGTAAGAAGGTGAGTTATTCTTTTCTCAAAACCTTCGGTTGTGAAGCATTTGCACATGTAGATTCTGAAAATAGAACCAAGCTTGATGAAAAACAAAGAAATGTGTATTTGTTGGATATGGCATTGATGAATTTGGTTATAGGCTTTGGAATTTTGAAAATCAGAAAATTATGAGAAGCAGGGATGTCATATTCAATGAAAAAGTATTGTACAAAGATCTGTTGCTGCAGCATGAGAAGAAAGAAAATGATTATGTAGTGTTGGATGATATTTCCAAAAGTGATGTTTCAGTGGTTCCTCATGCTGGGCAACAACAACAGCAACAAATACCACAAACTCTTGTTAGACGATCTTCAAAGGTAAGTAGACCTCCAGAAAGATTCTCTCCCTCTTTCTATACTATTCTGTTAACTAATGCTGGTGAACCAGAATATTATGATGAAGCTATGCAGGTGGATACCAAGGTTCAGTGGGAGCATGGAATGAAAGAAGAAATGGACTCCTTGCTGGAAAATCAGACTTGGGAATTATGCAAGTTGCCTGTGGAAAAAAGTGCTGCCTTTTACCTCAAAACAAATGGATTTATCTATTGAAAGAGGAGGATGGAGGTAAGAAAAAGACTTATAGCCGTGATTAGTTGTAAAGGGATTTGCATACAGAAAAAGGGTATTGATTTTGATGAGATTTTTCTCCTCGCTGTTAAAAAATGACTTCTATTCATATTGTTTTAAGTATTGTGGCTGCTGAAGATTTGCATTTAGAACAGCTTGATGTTAAAACAGCCTTTCTCCATGGTGAAGAGGAAATATATATGGAATAGCCAGCGCTGGATTTGAGGTCAAAGGTAAAGAGAAACTATGTAAAGATTTCATTGAAGAAAAGTTTATATGGCTTGAAGCAGCACCTCATTAAATGGTATTTGAAATTTGACAGTTTTATGGCTGAGCAAGGCTACAACAGGTGTAATTCTGACCATTGTGTTTATTTTAAGAGGTTGGATAATGACAACTACATTATTTTATGCTTATATGTTGATGACATGCTTGTAGCTAGGTCTAACATGGATCACATAAGTGAGCTAAAACAACAGTTAGCTAAATCTTTTGCTATGAAGGATTTGGGTGCAGCAAAGCAAATCCTTGGTATGAAAATTTGTAAAGATAGGAAAAATAGAAAATTGTTTTTATCTCAGGCTAATTATGTTGAAAAGGTGTTGCAGAGATTTCATATGGAGAATGCAAAAGCTGTCAGCACACCTTTGCCTAGTCATGTTAAATTTACTAAGCATATGTGTCCAAAGACACAAGAGGAGGAAGAAAAAAAGTCCAAGGTACCATATGCTTCAGCTGTAGGCAGTTTAATGTATGCCATGGTATGTACTAGACCAGATATTGCACATGCCGTAGGATTTGTTAGCAGGTATTTGAGTCATCCTGGAGTTGAGCATTGGAATGCAGTAAAATGGATTCTCAGGTATTTGAGAGGTACATCCAATAAATGTTTATGTTTTGGGGGCTCTAATACTGATTTACAAGGCTATGTTGACTCAGATTTGGTAGGGGATATCGATATCAGGTGGAGTACCACCGGTTATGTATTTACAGTTGGTGGGATAACAGTGAGTTGGATTTCTCGATTGTAGAAGGTGGTTTCTTTATCCACCATAGAGGCAAACTATGTTGTTGCAACAAAGGCGACAAAGGAGATGATATGGCTATAACTTTTCATGCATGAGTTGGGAAAACAACATGATGGAAATTACTTATTTGCAGACAGTCAAAGTGCTATACATCTTGCAAAGAATTATACCTTGCATTCTAAAACAAAACACATACAATTGAGATATCATTTCATTTGGTCGGTGTTGGAAGATGGACAGGTCAAGCTGGCCAAGATACATACAGATGTCAATCCAGCAGATATGTTTACGAAGGTGGTGCCAACGGAGAAGCTGAGCTCCTCTTCAGCTTCGATTGGCCTTAAAGGTTGAATTCAAGTATAACAAAGTAGTAGGGTCCAAGGTCCTTATTTCCAGTGGGAGTTGTAAGTGCAGCAGTGTTATCCAGGATCAGTCTCCAAGTGGGAGGTTGTGATGGTGTGGAGCCTGATTAGTCTCCAAGTGGGAGGTTGTGATGGTGTGGAGCCTGATCAGTCTCCAAGTGGGAGATTGTTGGTATGTGGCGACTGATCATGCTATACTGTATAGCCCATGGTATACTAGAGTACACCCGCCCCCCGTCTCCTCGTCGGTCCAGATTTTTGCCATTTTTTTACAGTCAGTTTAAAAAGGAAAATCTCTCAAAAGAAAGAAAACCGACTTTGTAAAAACCCTAATTCGAAGCTTCTAAAAGCTTGTTAAAAGTATGATGGGGGTTACAGTATGAATAAAACACCATTATTCAAGTAAGATTGTAATAGGTTTTGCACTAGATAAATAAAAGTATTGGATGGTGGGTTTGGTGGATGTAGCCCAGATTGGGTGAACCACGTTAAATTCTCTGTGTTATGATTTATTCTGTGTATGTTTTAGTTTCTCTGTTTATTATTTAAATCTACATTTAATTGTTAGATATTTGCCATCTCTAACCCTAACACTTAAATCCATCAAGGAATACTGGTCTAAGTAGTAAGTTGTAGCACTTGTCAATTTATCATTCAATTATCAATTTGTCTTTGCCTAGCCTAGGGTAAGCACTATTTTTATATCATATCTATTGTGGATGTATAAATACCAAAACAAGATTTGACTTACGAAAGACCCTATACGACACAACCCTTTCCCCTCTTCCCTATGTGTAGTTTTTTAGTGTGAATGGGGTTATTTCCTAACTAGATATTAGTGAGGACCTATTCACATCATTAATAATTTTACTTAAGAGTTAGTTTCCTAGATGGCATTCTAGAAACTAGTATTTAATGGGGCCATGTCTCATTAATTAGCATGTAGTTATCTAGGAATTAATATTTCTCTCATGCATGTAAAATTATGTATTAGGAATTTAATGTTTGCAACCAAGGTTGTTATCCAACCTCCTCTCACCTTTCCTATATAAACAAGCCTCTTGTACTTTTGTAAATCATCTCATGAGTTCTATCTCAATATATTCAAGATCATCATTTGATCAAGTTGTCTTCTTTCTCATGCTGCAACACTTTCTTATTCATGTGGATGGTATTCTTTGTGGTTCATCCTTTGAAGTGTGGCTAGCTTCATTTGGGTTATTATTCATATTTCCAAAATGGTATTAGAGTATAGGACATTAGAGAACCTTAGAGACGACCTACAGGTTACAAATTTGGATTTTGGATCCAGAAATCAATCATGATGGACATGGCAGATAGAGAAGAGTAGGATCAACCTTTGAAGTTTTAGAAGAGCCCAACTAGACTAATTCTCCACTTCTGGTGAATGAGTCCCAATTCCAAGCAAAATTCAGATTTTTGTAGATTTGGATACCCCTTAATAGTTCGCATTCAACCCCTAGAACAACCCTCTTGCAAGATCTCTTTCTTCTTTGCATCGAGATCTCAAGGGTTTGTTCTTGAGTGAAAGTTAGGGAAAAGTGTCCTTGCTAGGTCCTAACCCCTAAGAGAGGAAAGATGAACAATTTTCCACCTTTTAGATACATTAGAGGATATTGGTGTTTAAGTTTCATTACTAAATAATACACTAATTGTGGATGCTTTTAGAGGATATTATTTTTTATAGTACATAATAAAATGAGGAATTCCATATCTCATGAACAAATTATTTGTCACATAACAAATAAATTAGAGTGACAACATAATTTTTTTTATCTCATATGTTATGATTCTTATCATTCTAGTCTTATGAAAAAATGACTCTAGATGATGCCATGATATCTCTTGAAGACCTCTCCTTATAGTGGGGGTGATTTTTAATGGAAAATTGAGTTTAACATCAACCATCTCAAGAAAAAGGGATATGATTACAATGATCGTAATGAATGTTATAAACAAAGTGGAAATTTTTAGAATTTGTGTTGATGGTTAAATGATTGGATTAAAATTATTAACTTGCATAGGAAGATTTAACAAATGTTTCTTTTATGTCATTCATTAATTATATTGATTAAATCCCATTTTTATACACTAATAAGGAACATACATTTTTAGAGTACTGGTAGATTTCCAAAATAAGTTATAATGTAGTTACTTTTATTTGTATGTAGAAAATAAACAATAGAGTAAATACATATTTTTTCTTTATAGAAAAAATGCAAATGCATCATAACATGCTTTCTTTATGGCTCAATAATGACTAAGCCACTACCAAGCCATAAGGTGCATGTGTTATATGCAATATGGAACAAGAAGTGGTTTTAGCTGATTTTTTCTCCCTCATATTTGTGCACACAACCTAATGTCAAATTCACAATTGTAAAGACAATCACTTCTAGAATTGTTGAAATAAACTTTTTCCTTTTAAAATTAAAATACTAATTTGAGGTCAATTTTACTTCTGTTTGTGACCATTTTTTGCCAACTGAAGGGATACATTTTTTTTGTTTAACCCTTGATGTTGTATGAATGGCATAAGCCTATTTCACTTTAGATGATTTAATCATCACACCCTAGAGCTTTCAATTTACCACTTGAATGGATAATGAAGGGGTATCTTATTAATATATGTATTGCGTAGACATTCTAAAAGGATTTTAATTTAATTATGCATGCAAGTCATTACACACTTGATAATTATTTTGAAACTCTTAAAAACATTTCTATGATTGCAAGGGTAAGGAATAATACATATAAGCTACCTACGAACACAAAGATAGGGATCACCAACTATACTAAATCCATTTACAATAAAATAATCTAGAGAAAGTTGAAAAGAAAAAATGAACCAACTAAGCCCTCTTTGTTGTCTCCTAAGGCCTTTCAAGAACAAAAGGAAACTCATAATTCTCATCCTCCACCAAAAGAAAAGCAAGAGCATGATAACCCATATCCTTTGCATGTTTCAAAGCAAAGAAAGTTCCATGTCTATCTTAGGAAGCCAATGTAGAAGGTTCAATTTGATGATAATATTACTATATCTTCTAAAGGTAAGACACCATTTATTGAACTTGAGACATCCATTTGATCTTTACTAATATTTATATACTATTAACCAATCATCATTCAACATCTGTCATAATTTTTCAAATAAATTGTCATTATTTTGTATTTAATTTTCAAAACATTATTTATTTAGTAGATTTATCATTCCTAGCTCTATTATCTAAAATAGATTGTAAATATTGATGTTATTTAACTGCTCTAAATTTATTTTAAGGAGATTGTATTTCCCCATTTAAATAAAAAGGTTATTTTATTTTCCTTTAAAATAGAAGTAATAAACTCTCTATTTTTTATTTTATCTAAGAAATTTGTTGCGTATAAGATATACTTTATTATTGCTTTTAATGTACCCTAATTTCACATTGTATGTTCACATTCATTCAACTTGAAGGAAAGAATTCATGCTTTCCGTTCACATTTAGCTAAGGTGTAAGATGATGTGAACGTGAAGCAAAGGAATCTTAGTTTTACATTCTATATATTCATATTTCACTAAGATTGGTTAATAGAGAGTACTGTTCTAAGTCACGAAACTTTCACTTTCTGATCTCGACAAACATACTGAAATCTCAGACTCAAACCCACGCAATCCATGCCCTTGTTCCCCAGGGCCGCAATTTCACAAGTCTTCTACGGAGGAAAGTTGGAAGCAGCATACGTTACAGAAGAAAATGGTATAAACATGACCCGACAAGTGACAGACGAAAATACAGATTTGAATATATGTAGATACGACTGTTCTCGTTTGTAAAGTGGGCAACGGCGTGCGGCCATCAATCCATGTGCAATGGTGCTTCACTTATATAATGTAATCCAACTTTCCAACAAAAATAAAACTTTGAACAGACGACAGTGCAGTCAATTGCGTGTTGCCGGTTCGGAAGGTACTCACAGTAGGTATTTTTAATTTGAGAAGTTTCTGAATTGATTTCTGTGGCTAACTGTAACAATCGCGTGTAGTCATTGTACACAAAAGTCGATGGATGTTTGACAAAGCTATTCATACATTATAAACCATCTATACCAACGATAATTAAATCAGTAGTTTAATTATTGGTATAGATGAACACTAATTATTGTTTAAACTGTGTGTTTTCAAGTGCAAGTTAATTCTGGATTGAAATAGTGTAAAAAATTGTGTATCAACGTTTCGGATCATACGCTATGATTTATCATCAAGATCATAAACAGTGTGTGTGCTTTTTTAAATCAGAAACGTACTTACTATTCTTCATGGACTGTGGAAATATTATACCTATTAGGATTGGGATGTCTGAATTTTATATTTTTTTTGGAGGTAGAGGTAATGGATTAATTATTCACAATTTAATTTCTGATATGATTGTGATGATCATGTTAGGAAAATTTGGATCAAATAAATATTAGACTACAGAAGCTTGTTTCTTAGTCTTAGTACTTGTCTTTTAGGCAAATATTCTTGATATTAGTTGTATTTGTTTATTAAAATTAAAATGTAAAATTTTAATTAAAAATATTTTATAAATAATTTATTAATAATCTGATCGTTAATATCTTTTGGATTCTACTGTGATAGGCTAGTATATTTTATATCTGATTATAATCTTCACATACATCGAAAATAGTAATTTTTATTCCAATTTCTATACAAAACAAAAATTTAATCATAGCTGAAAACCTTGCCATTGTTGATATTTTTTTCCTCTGCAAACACCAAAGCACGCGGCCAGCTTATTTATACACGAGAAATGAGAACATAAATATATTTGAAATTTGGATTGCGATCTGCTAACTACTATTGATAACAATTTCATAAAATATTTAAAAAGCCAGTTGGATTGGAATCTGGATTGACCAATGTGTACATTTTGGTCGTTCGCAGCACCTAGCCATGTGGCAGATACGTCTTATTAATGCCCGATTATGGCGGAGGGCATTCTTTATTTCTCCAGCCTTTTTGTACAGCAGCATTCGGTCCAGGTTCATACTATAGAAGATCGAACGAGGTCAACTTCCATGTGGAAACTTGGGCGATTATAGCGGCAAACAAGTAAAGCTAATGGTTTCTAATGAAACGGTTAAATCATTGACAAGCACATACACCAGACAAGTATTCGATATTTAAATTTACAATCTTTTAATTTTTAAGTTAGGAATGGGTTCGCGGGCTGCAAGTTGATCAGCTAACAACTCTTGCCACCAGTAAATTTGTGTGACAAGCCCTTCTTATTCGGCCAACTTGTTCAGGTTTAGCTTAAATTCACATCTCTTCTAATATTTTTCTCCCTCTACAGAGATTCAAGAAATACAATTTAAATAATCCAGCAGGAGACAAGTATATTATACCATTGTTGGTGCCACTAGTTTAGTAAACCGTATCCAACCACCTAAATCAGAATAGTATATATATATAAAAGTTTTATTGTTCAATTTTATAATCATATTTAAAAATAAATAAAATAAAATGGGTGGAATAGAGTCGCATTCTAAAGTCAATGTAAACTAAAAGTCAATAATAATTATCACTTGCATCTAAATGAGGTTCAAGGATTACGCCCATAGAAAACTTTATGTATGTTAATATGTTAGAGAGTACAAGTTTGTGCAAATTCTAGTTGCATGTGGGTGGATTAAACAATTAATAATAAATTTTAAATAATGGAATGAAATAAACTTAGACAAATCTAGAATTTTTCTTTAAAGAAATTAAGTATTTTCTATTATGAAATATTTGCATACAGATTTAAAACATAAAGCAATGCAAATGAAAAAAGAAATTTGCCATCAAATTGACAAAAAACACTGCAAATGGAAATAGAATGTTCCCATCCAATTGTCAAATCAATATTTATCTGCCTTTTATATGATAATTGAGATTTTGGAGGCTTTTACCTGATATTTTTGAGACTTTTACCATTAAACGATAACTGATTTACCATTAAACAGTAGTTGAAACTTGTTTTCTAACGACTCAACAGTGATTTGTAGGTGTGATACTTGTTTTAGGCTCAACTAGCATATATCATGCATAGAATATTACTTATTTTCATATGATAGAATAGGAGATATGCATATATCCCTTGTACTAAAATTTTAGTGATTTCAGTAAATATGAATATTACTTGTTTGAGACTTTTACCTACAAGGTGGATTTCAGAAAATCATGCATATCTCCGCTTTCCTTCTGGTATTCACCTGTGATCTTGTGCATCTTCATGGTAGATTATCACAGGATACATGACTGTGCTATTGAAACTTACACTGCCTTTACTTCAAATGGAGCACTGTTCACTATCTCTATCCTTTACACCTTGAAACATTATCATATTGCTCTGTACAGTAAACACTATCCTACTCGCTTGTACCCTTCATGAACTACTGTCCCTTGAAGTTTGTTGTTTGGACTGTCATCTGACTGTGTAGACTGTCATGACAGTGCTTGTTGTAGAGTATATTGTGCCTTTGCTATCATGTCCCATGAAACTATACACCCTTCTTTCTCACTGAACTATCTACTGCCTTGTGAGTTCCTGCCTTGGAATCTATAACCATATCAACTGGAGTAGATGAAATAGCATTAGATGGTGGAACAATGATGACTACGTTCGACAGACCTGGAAGAAGACAGAGATCTATGTGCAACATTAGCATATGTCACACAACTTTATGGCACACTAAACTGTGCTTCATCAACTACTAAGGTGCAGATATTGTGGTGAAAATAGGAAATGTTGGATTTAGGTTCACTGTGTTGAGTATATACTTGAGATAAATTCATTGAGTTCATTCACCACTACAATCCCTTTATCCTTCTATCACAAGAGTCCATCTTATTAAGCAACCTCCCTTTCCATTATAAAACTTGTAACTGTCTTTCTCTCTACAAGCTCTGTGAACTGTCATGGTACAGTCATTTTGTTGACTGTCTTGGACTGTCATATGATAAAATTTGTATGTTATTTTTTAATATCACATGCATATTGATAATGAATTTTGAGTTCTGAATGCATATTGAGTATTGATAATGAATTTTGAATGCATATTGAGTATTGATAATGAATTTTAAACACAAATGTTAGATGTTAAGGTTTTATAATATATATATACATACTTTATCTTTGTTTTCATATGAATATTTATAATTTTCCTATATATTTTAAAATTTCCCTATATTTTATATAGCTGTCTCCTTTGTCGTCTCCTAACCATCCCCAAAATTAACTTGAAAATTCAGAAACTTGGGGATGCATCCTGTCATCCCCATCCCGGAAACTTGGGATAACAATGAGAAAATACCATGCTTCTTCCATGGACAGCAGTTAGGGATTCATTGGTGAAGTTTGCAAGGGTAAGTGCCTACATATATAGGCGTTTACATGTTTTTATACCTTTTTTATGCTTTAAAACTGACTTGAATGACACACATCACTAAAGTCTTTGCCACCTTATGACTGACTGAGCTGAGTTTAGGTGTCGTTTAGCCAGCTGAAAGTATACTTTTACAACTTGTTTTCTCCTTCATAGCGTGCTTTTATAACCAAATTGCCATGTTTCAAGTGGAATTTCCTAGTGGATTTGACAGTCCAGATGTGCGCCATCCTTAAGTCTATTTTATTCCCTTTAATACTTAGGCGCTCTTCCTTCCCTTATGTCTCTGTTGATTTCCTTATGCTTTAGGCACTGGTTTTAGGTGGCAAGCCACTAAAGTTATGCACCTACTTATTGTAGATTAAAAAAAAGAATCCCCTGTTTCCCACAGCCAGCTGATAAACTCAAATAGAAAACAAATGAAACAAGACAATTACATACAGCTGCAATTGAATATCAATTAACATTAAAAAACTATATTAACCATACCAAGAATTCATAAAAAAAATAGAGTGCTCTGTTTTTATCAGAAATATAATAATGTGTTCTGTTTTCAAAACAGAACCGTTCTCTTATTGCAGCAGCAGCAAAATGAAAATACAAAGTAGATCATATAAAGAGTCCAATACAAGGAAGGAAAAAACAAAGCATCACCTAAACTTAGCATGAACAGCATGCTTTTAACAGCAGAAAGTAGAAAAAACAAGGCTTTAAAAGAAATCTACTTTAAAACAAAACAACCGGCTAAGATTAGCCATGCTGGAAAAAAACAAGGATCTTCTTCAAATCAATTCTCTTCTAAATAAGAGTCTGCCAAGTCAGCATCACTTATCTTCATACTCCCCCTTGATGCTAAGAGGGCTCACAATCTGATCACGAAGTAACAAAAACTGATCTCTTGCAACTGCTTTGGTGAAGATGTCTGCTATCTAATCATGAGTGCTGATGTGTTTCAATTCAACTTCCTTCTTCTGTACTAAATCACAGATGAAGTGATATTTCAAATCAAAATGCTTTTTTCTACTGTGATGAACCGGATTCTTTGCTAATTTGATGGCACTTACATTGTCACAATAAACCACTGTAGGTTGAATCTGCTTCTCTCCAATTTCTTCTAAAACTTTTCAAAGCCAAAGAGCTTGTGTACCTGCTGAGGTAACTGCAACATACTCTGCTTCTGTGGATGAGAGAGCAACCATGCTTTTTTTTTTTGAACTCCAAGTAATCAAACCAGAACCAAAAGAGAAACAATTTCTAGATGTAGACTTACGATCATCCATACTACCTCCCCAATCTTACAGCCACAAAAGGATGCATTATATAATGAATTACTAGTAATAGTTTTATATTTTATAAGTATTTGAAACTCTGTATTCCACTTTTCAGTTTCCACACTATTTTGAATTATTTGCCTTTGATTTTATCAATTTGAAACCACATTTTCCACTTCACAAATATTTAAAATGCTATATTCCACTTCACCAGTATTTGAGACCCTAAATTCTACTTCACAAACATTTGAAACCCTAAATTCCATGGTGATGAGCAATGCAGAATGTAACCAGGTAAATAAGAATGCAAATTCTTTGGTTGATGAGATTACGAATATTGATTTAGTTGTTTACCTGATTGAACGAAAGAATATAAATGAAATTGTTTCTACTTGGGGATTAAAATAACAAGGTATGGAAATGGTGCTTTCTGAAGCATTGTTCTTTTTGCCTTTCATGGAAAATTACTTTGAAGTCTCCGATAGAAAGGGAAAAGAGAGGAAGATCTGTGGTCAACGGAAGAACTTTTTCTTTTTGGAGGATATATGGAAAATGAAGGAAAGGAGAGCTAGGCGGTGAAGATGAAGGATAAATTGCAGTGATGATAAGATTGCAGCGATTCTATGAGATTAAATTTTTATCAGAGTTCAACTGCCAGAAGATTCTGCAGGTAACAGTTGTTCAACTGTCCGAAGATTTTGCAGGCAACAACATTTCAATGGTGTGCAGTTTTCCATCGTGTCAGACTAAGGAATGATCATTGTGTCAGACTAAGGAATGATCAGTGGGATTTTTTTTGAAGTCATTTTTCTCAGGCATGAGACAGTTCAGGTGGGTTGTGCCCACAATAAATAGTCTATAGAATAATAAAAAAATTTAATTGTATATAATCATAATAAATAGAAAACTTTAGAAACAAGAAAAATAAATCTAATAGAAGGTAGATCACGACATGATTGCCCTATCTTATTGACAATTCATAACGATTAGAGGGGATCCCAACCCATGTTAGTAGCATCCTCGTTAGTTTGAGCATCATTTAGAGAAGTTTTATCATTTTTGACTGGAGAAATAGCTAATGCCAATGTAAGAAATTTAAAATTGTATTTCTATAAGGTTGTCAAGTAGTGAATACGAAAAATTCCATTATTAGTAGAGAAGATATAGAGTAAATAAAACATAAGGTCCATTATTAGTAGAGAAGATGTAGAGTAAATAAAGTATTTAGAGAAGTTTGATCATTTATGACTAGAGAAATAGCTAATACCAATGTAAGAAATTTAAAATTGTATTTCTATAAGGTTGTGAAGTAGTGAAAGGATAACAAGAGTGTAGTGATAGTCCTTAAGGTCTTCATTATAATGGAAGAGAACAATGAGAGCCATGAGAATGTTGAGAATAATGGTTGCATCCATGTTACCCTTAGGAGGGGATTAGCACCTTTGATGAGAAGAGGTTTGAGGGACCTACGAAACTATGCAAGGATCATTACCTAAGCAATATAGAAATACTTACAAATAACCAAGCTCTAGTGAAATCTTGGTGTCTTGTACTTGGATCTCCAAAAGAATATTGGAATGAATCCTACATATAGTATACTTATCAATAGAAGGTCCAAAAGAAAGACTTGAATATAATATTATGGGTAAGTGGTAGTTGCAAATTTAGTTGTGTTTGGATCACATTTTAAGAGATAGTTTGGAGTGTATTATTTCTAATAACAAGCATTGTATATTGTATTACTACCTCATGGGTTTGATCTATTTTTCAAATGCACTAAAGTACTTTTATTATTGATTTTTTACATCTATTTAATTATTTGATTAATTCTATATTTCTACGTAGGATCTCAACAACTGCTATAAGAGTTCTTTCCAAGGAAGAATGAGAATAGGTTTTTGCTAAATTTTTACATCTAAAAATGATTCTCTCACAAAGTCAATCATGTTTTGCATAGGGCATCAAATGAAGGTGAACTTGGATTCATTGGAAAGAGGATTGAGAGTTTTTCAAAAGGTGGTCATATCAAAGATAATGATTTGTATCAATGGAAACGTGATGACCTAAGCTTGACCTTAATCAAAAAATAAAAAAATATTTATGATGCATGACTTAGAGAAAAACCAATCTCAAAAATTGGGTGAGGAAATCAATTTCTATTTTTTATAAGTGCATATAAATGTTTAAATCTACCATTCTATATTATTTTTGTTTTATATTTGTGGTTCAATTGACTATTGTAGATTAAATAAAAGTAGAAATACCATGGAAGAGTGGCTTAAGTTTGTAAAGGCTTACTATAAATGTAAATTTTGAGATATATCACTCTTTTAATAATTAGAAGGTGAAGCTAGAAGATGGTATAAATTTTTATTTATATTTCTTTATTATTTTGATGAAATGGCTCAACTTTTCTTAGATAAATGAATACTAAAAGTGTCAATAGTTATCTAAAATAGGGAAGAGAAAAATTCTAGTATTAGTAGAGAAGATATAGAGTAAATAAGGCATAAGTTCCATTATTACTAGAGAAGATATATGGTAAATAAAGCATTTAGAGAAGTTTTATCATTTGTGACTACAAAAATAACTAATTATAATCTAAAAACTTTAAAATTGCATTTCTATAAAGTTGTGAAATAGGGAAAGGATAACAAGAGTTTTGTGATTGTCTTAAAGGTATTAAATATAGTGGAGGAGAACCATGAGATCCATGAGAAGGTTGAGAATAATGTTATCACCCATAATATCCTTTCATATAAAAGAATAATAGAGTGAATCTTACATATAGTATACATATCAATAGAAGGTCCAAAAGAAAGAATTGACTATAATATTATGGGTGTAACGCTCAAAAGATGATGTTCATTAAACCACATATGTTACCAAAATCTCATTACATTTCAAGTAGAGTAAAATTAAATGATGCAAAGAACGAGAGCTTCCCAAAAGAGCTCAAAAGAAAAATTAGTAATAAATTTCATTTCATGTATCCAAAATAAATACATAGCATCTACTTCAAGGATCTTTACATCTATACATGTGTATATGACAATAGCATATCATTGAGTTTCCATAAATTCATTCATATTTAATTTACATCAATAACATTCAATCGGTACATCTATTTCAATGTTACATCAAAATATTTCATTCAACACATCTATTTCAATGTTACATCAAAATATTTCATTCAATACATCTATTTCAATGTTACAATAATGAATGTCAAATAAAGTTACTTTTACAAGTGGGCTATATAAGACTTTCAAAAATAATACATGAATACATCTATTTCATAAGAAAATCTGAACCTCAACTGTCGTGACACCACTGGTCTTCTTGCAAGCTGGGGCCAAGAGTGTGATTAAGGAACCTTTTCCGCCCAACCAAGAAGTACAAGACTTCCCTGAGTTTCTTCCTAACTCAAAGAAATCCCCAGCCCTACATGAGGAGCCTTGCGACCTAAAAAAACAAAGCAGGAGGGAACTCTCGATGCAAGCCTAATACCTATATGCATTCCTAACATGAGAATAACATATTTCTTGCAAATAGGAGGTGGAAAATACCTACATACATTTATTTCTAGGCTTTTATTTCCATCTATTTCAATGGTGCATGTGCTTGGCCAAGCATAAATAAAATAAATGATAGTTTTAGAAAAGGCAAAACTATTGTCTTTGTGGGTCCACCTTCGACATCTTGTCGCAAAATTTTCTAAAAAAAAAAATAATAAATAACACATTTTCCCATTTATAGTTTTCATTCAAATTTTAGACATCTCTACTTCAAAGGAATTCCATCAAGTACAATGTACAGACAAGATTCTCAATTAGCTTCGCATTAGCACACTAATTTAAGTGAAATTCATCATATTGTTGGTTTTGCAATTCACTTTCTATTCTTACAAAATAATCTAAATTTAGCTTTTTAAAAAGAGCATGTACAAACTCACAAGTTCTAACTCTTATTTGAATAATTTTGATCAAAATAACAAATTCATATAAATTCAAGAAGAAAAATTACACTAATTAGCCTAATAAGTATGGGATGGAAAACATAGCTTGCCCACATATTTTAATACAAACATATCTAATTTTATATGCAAAAGTACATTTAGTCAAAATTTAGAAATAAATATAATTTGAACTCATAACTTTAACTCACTCTTAGTCAGATTTAAAATTACACATTTCTGATTAGGAAACTTGTTTATTCTCCAAAGGAAAGTAAATAGACAATATTATCTAGGTTTATACACTTGGTTAACGTAAATATATATATTCACTTTTCTATTTAATCATTACCAATTCTATGGAAAAAAAATTGTATGGTTTCAACTTAGTTTTATTTAAAAATAGAAAATCGAAATATCCAGATTTATATATGTATATAATTATATATTTCCTACTGTATACAGAGATATATGTATATATATAGGTGCATTTGCATGTATATATATATGCTTATATGTATATATTTTACATAGTATAAGTTTTCAGATATAAATGTTTATTCCCAGATTTATATGTGTGTCATATATATATATATATATATATTATATACATACTTATATACATACATAATCTACATTTATCAAACAACAATAAACCAAAAATCTAAATGCAAAATTTAGAGAAAAACACTATCAAGTATGGCATAAACACAATTTATAACTAAAGGGAGGGTTGACGCCTCTCCCCACGGGGAAGGCACTTCCTATGAGGGGACAACGCCACCTCCACAGCCCATGGCCTATGGAGGGCACTGTCCCTCCACAATGCAGCCCTATCCCACCATGGGGCGAGGCTGGGTTAAGCCCAATTTGCAGTTTTCCTTGTTTCATTAGAACATTGACTTCAAAGAATAGCATTCGGTCTATTGTAGCATTTCCAACAGCTAAAAATATTATATATATATATATAGATATATATATATATATATATTTGTATACATATATAGGGAAGTATGTGTATATAAATATGTATATATATATATATATTTATCTTTCGAAATTTTTGTATAAATATTTCATAATCTAAAATAGGATTCTCGACAAAGATTTGCTAAGGGAAGAAACCTCAGTCTGGTAATAGAGAAGTTGTGAATTTTTTTACAAATGTATACAAGAGAATGGGAAATTTCCACCAATTTCATAGTTTTGAAAACACTTCCCACAAAAAACACTTGAAATTTAATGTTTCAGCAATACTATTATTTTTCAAACACTTGAGAATTAAATTCATGGAAAGAGAATTAGAAACCTAGATATTTCGCTTCCAATTGTAGCTGTGCTCTGGTCAAATCTTCTCTCTTTGCTTCTTCTGGAACTTGTTTTCTAAAAGAGCTTTTCTTCTCCTCTCCTTTTCCTGTTACTTTATTAACTCCTTGCTCATACTGATTTTAAACCTTCTAAAACTTTTGAAAGAAAAAAAATATTTACTTGCAGCCATTAAAAGCTATTTTTTGCAGAGTATTATTTTCATGAAGAATATCAAGAACAGTGATCTCTCTCGGGAATTCTTTTTCCTTTAATAAGGTTTTCCCTTTTTCCGTTTCTAAACCTAATCTTGAAAATAAAATAAAATATTTTTAAAATAACAATAAGATATAACTTATCTTTTCCATTTCCAGTGCTCAGATGAAAAATATAAAATAACATTCAATTTTAGTTGCTAATAAATCCCATTTTGGGGAATATTTACCCAGAACTAATTTCAAATTACAATGTAAGTATTTAACTAATAATTGAATAAATATCTTCTAATTATAAGTTAATATATTATCTCAAGTATTAACACAAGTTAAAAGAAAGATAACATACTCACTCAGATTTTATCATACACAACCATTTAAAAATAAAATCTATAATTAAATTATAATTATAATTAATTATTTTACTTTATCACGCTTATATTTCACTATTTATTTAATTGACTAATCATCAATTATTTTATAAACAATCAAAACAATCTTACTAATATTATCATTTCCAAATGCAATTCTACATGAGTCTAAGTGCTCATGTGTGATCGAGAGGACATCCTGCTTTATCCTGTCAAGAAGCTAACCTCCTCTCCTTAATCACACCCTTGGTCTTTGACCATGTGCATCTCAAGTGTACTCAGGAACACAACAATAAACTGAATTAGTATCCCATAAAGATATAAATCAAAACAATATAATACATTAATTCAAATATTTCTATTCTATTTTGCCTCATTTTCAAAATAGAGCACATTTTATACTATTCAACTTTCATAATTTAAGTAAAAAATTTCATATATCACCACACCAAAACACCAAAACACCATAGTACTCATTATTACTCTACCACACACATCATATCATATAAAAAATCCACAAAAAACCAAAAGCAATCCTACATCAGAGTTCGAGATGTGACATCCTTCCCCACTTGGAAGAGACATCGTCTCGATATCTTATTACAAATGCACACAATAAATTCTAAAACATTAGTGTATCATAAGTCTCTATATGCAAGAAAAGAAAAGTATGCTAGGATCTCAAATGAGGCAAAGCTCTGTCAATGTCCTCGGCATTCTCCCAAGTGGCACTATCCACCGAATATTGGTCCCATTGGACCCTATACTGCATAATATCCCAATTCTAAAACTTAACATTGTGCTCTTCTAGTATCCTAACGAGCTCCACCTGCATCACTCCTAGGTCATGTACCTACAACGCATGCCAATCAAGGATATGAGCAACATCTGGATGATAGGGCTTAAGCACTGAGACATGAAAAACATTATGGATCTGGGATAGAGCCGGTGATAGAGCAAGCCTGTAAGTAACTAGATTAACCACCTCTAAGACATCAAAGGGCCCAAAAAACCTAGAGGAAAACTTAGAGTTCTTGTTGAAAGAGATTAAACTCTTATGCGGCCAAACTCTCAAAAAGAACTTGTCTCCTGTAGAAAATTGTCTGAAAGTTTTTCTCTTGTCTACAAGACTCTTCTATCGATCTAAAGCTTGATTTAGCTTTTCTTTTATAAGCTTCATCTGGTCTTCCATTTCCCTCAACATTTCAGGTCCAATCACAATCTTGTCCTCCACCCTGTCCCAACTGATGGATGTTCGACATTTTTATCCATATAGAGCCTCGAATGGTGCTATACCTAAAGAGGCATGGTAGGAGTTGTTGGAAGAAAACTCCACCAAAGGAAAATACTCCTCCCATTTGTGTTGTTGCTCCATACAATACATTTGGAGGATATCCTCCACTATCTTGTTCACCCTCTCTGACTGATCGTCAATCTACGGATGA
Organism: Sequoia sempervirens; assembly: GCA_007258455.2. NCBI lineage: Eukaryota > Viridiplantae > Streptophyta > Pinopsida > Cupressales > Cupressaceae > Sequoia > Sequoia sempervirens. Next base: position 563,735,817 of record VDFB02193867.1, on the reverse strand, counting down.
TATGCAAAACTGAAATTTAATTTGGTTCCTAGGGAAGAATTCAGAGGAGTCCAAAATCATGAAGTCATCCGAGTGTCATGATCTGAAACGATCATTTCTGGCACTCCATGTAGTTGAAAGATTTCCTATACAAATTTTCTTTCCAAAACCATCGAACCATCCTTGAGTTTTATAGGAATGAAATGGGTTACCTTAGTCAATTTATCCACCACAACTAGGATGGTATCATGTCTATTCCTAGACATCAATAATCCCTGAATAAAGTCCATAGTTATCACCTGCCACTTATATTCTGGCACCCTGTGAGGATATAAAAGTCTTGTTGGATGTACATGCTCAGCCTTAACTCACTGGCATTCCAAACATTGGGCTATAAATGTAGTAACATCCCTTTTGAGTCCTAGCCAAAAATATAAAGGTTTAAGTCCCTCTACCATTTTAGTCACAATGGGGTGCCCTGAATAAGGCACATTATGGAATTCCTCAAGCACCAATTCTCTCAATCCTATGGAGTTAGGAATATACATGTGACCCTGGAATCTCAAGAGTCCATCATACTCAAGTACATAACCAACATATCTGCGATTCGAAGGATGCTACTCTAGGGCTTGTTTTGTCCTCTCGTAATGCTCATCCCCCAATAAGGCTTGAACCACCTACTGCCTGAAATTAGATTTTATAGTAACCATGGCTACAATATGTCTTCTCCTACTCAAGGCATCTTCTACCCTGTTTCCCTTCCCTTTAATATAATCTATGCCAAAATCATATTCACTCAAAAATTCCAACCATCGCCTTTGACGAGAATTTATGTTGGGTCAAGTAAAGATATACTACAATCCAACATGATCTTTTTTTAATTGAAAGGGCTTTCCCAAGAGATAGTGTCTCCACATCTGAAGGGCATGAACTATGGTTACCAACTCTAAATCATGTGGTGCATAATTTAAATCATTTTGTTTCAACTTTCTTGATTCATATGCCACCACTTGTCCTTCTTGCATGAGAACTACTACTGCCCCTTCTCCTGATGCATTAGTAATTACTGTAAAATGACCATTCAAATTAGGTACAACCAAAATAGGTGCAAAAGTGAGTTTCTCCTTTAGCAATTGATTTTTTTTTTCACATCTATCGCTCCACTCAAATTTCTTTCCCTTCTTCTAGATGCAGTAAAGAACACTACTATTGATAAGAACCCTTGCACAAATCTCCTGTAATAACTTACAAGCCTCATAAAACTTCAAACTTTAGAAACATTCTGCGGTGCTGCCAATATAAGATTTCCTTAATCTTATTTGGATCCACGACTATCCCTTCTGCTGAAATAATGTGTCCCAAATAGTGCACCTCAGATTGGTAAAAGGTACATTTGGACATCTTCCCATATAACTTATGTTTTTCAGCCGCTGCAATACTATCCTCAAGTGCTTATCATGCTCTTCCTCTGACTTAAAATATATCAAGATATCGTCAAGGAAGATTAAAAAAAGTTATCTAAGTATTCCTGAAAGACACTATTCATCAAATTCATGAAGGTTGCAGGGGCATTGGTTAGCCCGAAATGTAGCACTATGAATTCATAGTGCCAGTATCTTGTCCTAAATGCAATCTTGTGAATGTCTTCATCTTTTATTCTCAACTGATGGTACCCCGATCTCATATCAATTTTTGAGAATACCTTGGCATCTTTTAACTGGTCAAACAAATCATCAATACAAGGAAGCATGCATTTTTTCTTGATAGTAACCTTGTTAAGCATCTTGTAATCAATGCATAACCTCAAGGTCCCATTCTTCTTTTTCAAAAATATAATAGGAGCTCCCCAAGGTGACACACCTAGTCTAAAGAAACCCTACTTCAACAATTCCTCCAATTGGGATTTTAGCTCATATAACTCTCTTGTGTTCATCCTGTATGGAGCTTTAGACTGCGGTTCTTCTCCCAATAGAAAATCAATAGAAAAATCAAATACACGCTTAGGTGGTAGCTCATTCAACTCTTCAGGGAAAACATCCTCAAATTCTTTTAGAATGGGATGATCATTAATTGATGATTCTATCTCATTAGGTTCTTTGACCTTTATTGCATAGATATTGCATCCCTTTTGGCTTGCCTTCTTTAACTACATGGCAGAGACTTGTCTAAGCTCTAGAGGCCTATTTACAACACAAATCTCCACATGGTTTCCTTGGTCATCAAGACACCTTATTAATTTCTCTTCGCAATCCACAAAGGCCTTATGTTTAGAGAGCCAATTCATCCCTAAAATTACATCATAAGATCCAAGTGGTGGTACATATAAATTAACTTTCATTTTGAGATTAGGGAGTTCAAGTTCACTACAAAGTAGGCATTGCTCTACCTTCCTCTCTACCTAGTTTCCATATTGAACTTTCTATGAATCTACCATATAGCCCGGTCTAACTGATAATTTACATACAACATGAGGATCCACAAAATTATCAGTGACACTAGTATCATTCAAAATAGAAATAGGACATCCAAAAAATTTACCCGAAAGTTGGATAGGAGTAGCCTAATAATCTGCTTGGAAATTGTCAACCACCACATGGATATGATGTCACTAATTCCTGTTATTCTATCGGTTAACCCTCTAAGGGAACACATTAGTGTAATTCTCACCACCATAAGTATAACACCTCCACAAGGTGCTTTAGGCCTATCAAAAAAATCCCTCCTGTTGTTGTTGTTCTTCTTATTGAAATTAGCCCTCTTATTATTATTTTGGTTTCCATCATTATGGTTCTGAGGACTACCACCCATTTTTAAATTTCTGATCTTCCTGATATTATTTCCTTGGTTACCTTGACTACTCTAATTTCCCTAGTTACTATTACCTTGACGATTTCCTTGGGATTTCTTATTGCCATACTTGGCTTCCCTTATTTTCTTGTAGTTTGCAACCTATTACATTCTATGTTCCTACAAAAGTGCCAATTCAAAGGCTTCATCCATGGTAGTAGGTCTATGCATATCCACCTCATTTCCAATTTAATTCCTAAGCCCTAGAATGAATTTTTGAATTTGAAACCTCTCATCATGCTGGTACTGAGGTATGTACTTAAGCAAGTGAGAATTTCTCCCATTACTATGTCACCATCATTCCTCCTTGAATGGGCACTTGAAATTCTGTCATTTTCTTGTCAAAGTAGGACTATGGAAGCCACCTCTTTTTGAATGTCTGCAAAAACTATTTCTCAACCATTTCATTCTCCCACCATGTAGCAGCTTCACCTGTGAGCTGGTAGGATCCCCATTCCACCTTAGTTTCCTCAGATAGGTTTCGAAGGGAAAAGTACCTTTCCATTTCAATAATCAGTGCTTCTACCCCATCTCCAAAGGATTTACCATCAAACTTGGGTGGCACAACCTTCTTGAGGTCCTTACCCAATTCTTCAGCTACCTTTGTTAGCTTACTTTGATTCTTTTCATTTTCAAGGTTTTCTCCATTTGGTTCATTTTTGTTGTTTTCACTTTCACTAGGATCAGACCTTGTTGGTTGAGTCTGTCTTTCCTATTTAAGGTTATCAATCCTAGCCTCTTGTCTACTTAGAATGACCAAAATATGATCCAACTTATCATTGGAATCACCATGGGATCCTCCTCCCCATTCCCACTAATAATATCTACCCTCCATTAGGGGTTACCCTAGAAAAACATAATCATCAAGCCTAATTAAGCATAGGTCCTAGGGTTGAACCTTATGTGCTCTGATACTAAATGTAACACTTTAAATATTATGTTCATTAAACCACATATGTTACCAAAAACTCATTACATTTCAAGTAGAGTAAAAGTAAATGATGCAAAGAACGAGAGCTTCCCAAAAGAGCTCAAAAGAAAAATTAGTAATAAATTTCATTTCATGTATCCAAAATAAATACATAGCATCTACTTCAAGGATCTTTACATCTATACATGTGTATATGACAATAGCATATCATTGAGTTTCCATAAATTCATTCATATTCAATTTACATCAATAACCTTGAATTAGTACATCTATTTCAATGTTACATCAAAATCTTTCATTCAACACATCTATTTCAATGCTACATCAAAATATTTCATTTAATACATCTATTTCAATGTTATAATAATGAATGTCAAATAGAGATACTTTTACAAGTGGGCTATACAAGCCTTTCAAAAATAATACATGAATACATCTATTTCATAAGAAAATCTGAACCAAGCAATTGTCGTGACACCATTGGTCTTCTTGCAAGCTAGGGCCAAAAGTGTGATTAAGGCACCTTTTCTGCCCAACCACGAAGTACAAGACTTCCCCAGGTTTCTTCCTAACTCAAAGAAATCCTTGGCCCTACATGAGGAGCCTAGCAACCTAAAACAACAAAGCAAGAGGGAACTCTCGATGCAAGCTTGATTCCTATATGCATTCCTAACATGAGAATAACATACTTCTTGCAAATAGGAGGTGGCAGAGACCTACATACACTTAATTCTAGGCTTTTATTTCCATCTATTTCAATGGTACATGTGCTTGGTCAAGCATAAATAAAATAAATGATAGTTTTAGAAAAGATATAACTACCATCTCTTTGGGTCCACCTTCGGCATCGTTTCCGGAAAGTTTCTCAAAAAAATAAAGAATAAATAACAAATTTTCCCATTTATAGTTTGCATTCAAATTTTAGACATCTCTACTTCAAAGGAATTCCATCAAATACAATGTACACACAATATTCTCAATTAGCTTCACATTAGCACACTAACCTAAGTGAAATTCATCATAGATTTGGTTTTGCAATTCACTTTCTATTCTTACAAAACAATCTAAATTTAGCTTTTTGAAAAGAGCGTGTACAAACTCACAAGTTCTAACTCTTATTTGAATAATTTTGATCAAAATAACAAATTCATATAAATTCAAGAAGAAAAATTACACTAATCATCCTTATAAGTACAGGATGGAAAACATAGCTTGCCCACATATTTTAATACAAACATATCTAACTTTATATGAAAAAGTACATTTAGTCAAAGTTTAGAAATAAATATAATTCTAACTCGGAACTTCTACTCACTCTTAGTTAGATTTAAAATTACACATTTATGATTAGGAAACTTGTTTATTCTCTAGAGGAAAATAAATAGACAATAATATCTAGGTTTATACACCTGGTTAATGTAAATATATATATTCAATTTTCTATTTAATCATTACCAATTCTATGGCAAAAAAAATGTATGGTTTCAACTTAGTTTTATTTAAAAAAAGACAATAGAAATATTTAGATTTATATATGTATATAAATATATATTTCATGTTGTATACAGAGATATATGTATATATATAGGTGCATTTGCATGTATATATATATATATTTGTACATTTCACAGATATATATATTACATAGTATAAGTTTTCAGATATAAATGTTTATTCCCATATTTATATGTGTGTTTATTCTTTTACTTTATCACGCTTATATTTCACTATTTATTTAATTGACTAATCATCAATTATTTTACAAATAATCAAAACAATCTTACTAATATTATCATTCCTAAATGCAATTATACATGAGTCTAAGTGCGTGTGTGTGATCAAGAGGACATCCTACTTTATCCTGTCAAGAAGCTAACCTCCTCTCCTTAATCACACCCTTGGTCTTCGACCACCTGCCTCTCAAGTGCACTTAGGAACACAACAATAAACTGAATTAGTATCCCATAAAGATATAAATCAAAAGAATATAGTACATTAATTCAAATATTTCTATTCTATTTTGCTTCATTTTCAAAATAGAGAACATTTGATACTATTCAACTTTTATAATTTAAGTAAACACTTTCATATATTACCACACCAAAACACCATACTATTCATTATTACTCTACCGCACACATCAGATCATATAACAAATCCACACAAAACCAAAAGCAATCATGCATTAGAGTTTGAGACATGACAATGGGTAAGTGATAAGTGCCAGAAATTGTGTTTGGATCTCATACTGATATATAGTTTGGAGTGTGTTCTTTCTAATAAGGAGCATTGTATGGTATTATCACCTTAGGGGTTTGGTCTATTTTTTAAATACACTAATGTAATTCTATTATTGATTTTGTACATCTCTAGATTTTATTATTTGAGTAATTCTATATTTCTTTGTGGGATCCTAACAACTGCTATACGAGTTCTTTTTAGGGAAGATTGAAAATGATTTTTGCTAATATTTTACATTTAAAAATGATTTTATCATAAAGGCTATAATTTTTTACATATGGTGTCAAAATAAGGTGAACTTAGATTCAAAGAGGATTGAGATATTTCCAAAAAGTGTTCATATTAAAGATTTTGATTAGTATCAATAGAAATATGATGACCTAAACATTATTTTAATTAAAGAATTAAAAATATTTATGATGCATGAATTATAGAATAAAAAAGTCTTAAAAATTGGGTGAAGAAATCAAATTCTATTTTTTATAAGTACATATATATGTTTATGTTAGTGGAAACCACTGAGCCTAAGATCACCATCTACAACAAAAAATGCTTCATGAATAGAGAGAAGCAATATTCTATTTCACCAAAAGTGAATGAAAATTGAGATGTTGCAAAAAACATCTTTGACAACCAGAGCAAATGAGAAAAACCTTGTGGAAAAAAAAATCTCTCCGAAAGAGAGAAAAAAAATCTAAAACACATGGAAGTTGGAAAAGTGAAAGGAGGAGGAGTTCACGAGACCCCTCAAGGACAACTCATGTTGCTAATCTCAGAAAGATAGAAAAGGAGAGAGACTATGTATCCCCCCATAAAAAAATTTGAAGATCCCCCCCATGATGAAGAAACTCCTATGTTGATCCTAGAAGTCTAAGCAATATCCCATTTCTACAAACAACATGCCTCCCTTTAGGGAGTAACAACTAGTGATACAAGAGAAACTCCAACTCTGAAACAAGAGAAGGGAGAGGATGAATCAATATGGAATATTCCTCTAAAAACTATCCAAGTGCCTCCATGTAACCAAATATCACATCATGATCAGGTGCAACTTCAACTAAAGAAGGTGAATCAACAAGACCATGTGGAAACTTTGAAGCAACAATCTCTAAAGACACAAATGACCATGTGACAACAATGTAGATACTTTCATCAAAAGTGAAGGGATGTACCCTCAAAAGCATCATCCAAATAATAAATGTGAGATTCAAAAAACAACTCCACAAGACCTATCAAGTGACTATCCCACAAAACAAGATCTAAAGGATAAAAAACATCCCAATGTGCTAAAGAACAAACCTCTAAATCAACAGGAGATGAATCAATATAGGTCTGAAGAACTCCAAAGTTTAAATGACCAATCTCTCTCAAGGAATCACTATCAAAACTAACAAGAGGGGTGTGAGGCTCATAATCATCATCATAAAAAAAATGAGAAAAAAGCATAGATATGAGACTCATGATCAACTTCACCAACAATAATGACTTTTCTCGTATCAGCCTCTTTGATGAAAATAGAATCTGCAGTGAACTCTACAATCTTAGGCACCTTTAACCATGAGTAATCTGATAGATGGATAGTAGATTTGTGTGAAAATAAATATTACACAGTACATATCTAAAACAACCATCACTAATCTTAACATTTCCTAACCCCACAACATCCAAAATCTTACTATCTCCCAACAAAATATTAGAAGTATCAATAGGATGAAGAGCCAAAAAAGGATAAGGAGTAAAATCCATGTGGTGAGATTCTCCTAAATCCAAAAACCATCTATCACAACAAGAATGAACTACATAAGTTATCAATGCATGTCCTTTACCCATGTAGAGCTATCTTCTTTACCACTTGTAAATTTTGCATTCTCTAATTATGTAGGTTTGGATGATGATGCAGATGAAGATGTAGAGGTTGTAGGATTCATATATGAGGGAAATGGAATATTAGTCTTCTAAAGAAGATGTAAAAGCTCATCAATCATCTTTGTATAATAATGTTGTTCATCATGCCCTTTGTTGCTACAATACACGTGCAACTAAACTTCTTCTTAGGCTTATCCTCTTTTGAAGAGGTAGAGGACTCATTAGACTTTGTCTTAGGCTTATATTTCTTCTTCCCTTTGCTTTGAGATCCTTGTACAAGTAATCCATGATTCATATAGACCCCCTCTAACTGGGAAAGTTTTGATTGCTCCCTCATCAAATGGTCACAAAAAGTCTCAAAAGAAGGCATTTGTAATGCGTTACCCAAAGCATCCATGGTGGATTAGAAGGTAGAAGAAAATATTATAAAAGGACCTCTCAACTTAGACAAAATAAAAAAAATGGACTTCTTGTCAGCTCTTCCATTCCCACATCCTACTAATTGTGACCTCACAAATTTGAACTTGACTAGGAAATCATCAATGGAAGGGAATGCATCAAGGGAAATAGAAGTTAATTCTGCCTCTAGTTGCAAGGCATAGAACTCACTAACTTGACCAAACAAGTTTTGTAACTCATCCCATACCTCCTTGGTTGTATTACACTATTCAATATGCAAAAAAAAAACTATCTAAAACATGCACAAATATTAGATCCATAGCTTTGTCACACTTATTTTTGTGGGAAAATGTTTCATAATCCCTGGTAAAAATGGGTTGGATAACACTCAATGTGGGACATAAACCCTTATATTGTAGCAACCTACACATTTTAATCTTCTAGTTATGGTAGTTATGGTGGTTAACAATTTAATTGAATTAGGAGTAGCCATGACAACAAAAGGAAAAACTACACCAAACTAAAATCTCAAAAAAATATCAACCAATTCAGGCTCTCGAGATTTATTTTTCTAACATCCAAAAAAATCAATTAAGCAATTAAAAAAAGGATTGAATATGAAAAATTTTAAGAAAAAGAATTGTACACCTATTCGTAGTATATTCACGCACCACATGAAAACCAAATGAATGCACAATTCTCCACAACACAACAACCTCTTCACAATCTATGAGACATGCTCACACCAACCAAACACACTACAATGTTATTTAAATAGCAAAAAGATACCCCACTCTACCAATGTGGGATAAATTTTCCCAAAAAAACTTCAAAAGAACATGGGACCACTTCCTCTAAAACCCTAAAATGAAATATTTAGGGGAAACTTTATAAAATATAAAGTTTCAAAAAAGTATATCCTCAATCCTTCAACAAAAGAAAATGCGTCCTACCAATAATATCAGTCTTCACACCAGATAAATCAATGCCACTAACTAATTTTATTCAAATGGAAAGATAAATGGAGAGACAAATTACACATAGAGGGGGCTATAAATTCCCAAATTGCAGGTTCAATCGCACACTTTCAACACTTCAAATGTCTCACAACAAGTTGAATCATGCCTCCAAAATAGATGTAAATTAAATTCCATCCCAAATGGGGTATGGGCACTTGAGTTGAGAGGAGGTTTGTTGTGAAAATTGTGCTATCCTCTATCTCATGTGGTAGGTGAAATACACACACAACATGGGGGAAAAAGTGTGCCTCTTCAAGACTAATAATTAGACCTCTCTTCAATTGCTACTACCTCTAACAAAAAAATCTTGCCTCTGATGCTAACGATTAGGGGAAATCACGGGCTCTTCCAAAACCTGATCGCAACTCAAATGCACTATCAATTTGATAGAAATAGAGACAAATCCAAGAAAAATCATTGTCTCTTATAAATTCCAACATAAAAATTGCACTTCTCCTCAACAAAAAATTCCTCCAACAATCACAAATCAAAATGCAATGAACACGACAAAATAAGAAACTTTGAAGTTTGAAAATTTTCAAATGCTGAAAAAATGTTTTAGCAAATAAATGATCTCAAACTCTTCTAATGAAAACTCTCAAGGGAAGGAGGGCAGAATGGGCAGCTCTGATACCCTGTTGGTGGAAACCACTGAGCCCAGGATCACCATCTATAGCCAAAAATCCTTCACGAATACATAGAAGCAATATGCTATTTCACCAAAAGTGAATGAAAATTGAGATGCTATAAAATACATAATGTAGCACCTTTTAAAGGTGTGAAAAAAGAAATGAGTGTAAAACTACCCGATATAGGAAAAAACCACCTAGATAATTAATCCTAAGATAAACTTAATACTACACTAACTGTTTAAATCTATTATTTTATGTTATTTTTATTTTATATTTGTGGTCTAATTGATTTTCCTATATTTAATAGAAGTAGAAATGTCATAGAAGGGTGGCTTGAATTCATAAAAGCTTACTATAAATGTAAATTTTGAGATATATCACTCTTTTATTACTTAGAAGGTGAAGCTAGAAGATGGTATAAATTGTTGTTTATAGTTCATTTTTGATGAAATATGCCAACTAGGAAATGAGATAAACATAAAGCATGCATAATTACAAAACCCACCTACTACAATTGAATACCGAACTCAATCTTATTCAACCAATGAACTACAATTAACACAATTAAATCAAATAATAAAGAAATTTGATTACCTTCCTTGTGTCAAAATTGATTTACCTCCATTGTTCTTCTTTGTCTTGCTTTGATCTCAATTATTTATGCACTACTTTGCTTCAAGCTCAAATGAATAAATGAGATCAATGTATGAAAAATTCCAAAGATTCATGGTTAGTTGTCAAAGAGTAATGAGGGTTACTTTTATAGATTTTTTTAAATTTAAATAAACAAGGTGGATGATCAAGATCAAGGGTCAAGAATCCTTGAGAGGAATTGATGAGCAAGTTAATTGACTACAACTAGATGTAGGATTTTAGTTAACTATTTTATGAAGAATTGATTGAAGAGTTAAGGGATTTGATTACCTTGTTAACTCTCATTGAGTAGGAGTGAACTGATTTGATTGATTAGTTAATAGAATTGATTATCTAGTCAACTAGGAGAGAGTGGTCATTAAAGATAAGGTGGAAATGCATGAGTTAATAAGTAATTAAATAATTATTGGAGGAATGCGCAAGTGGGAGTTAGATAAATAAATATAATGTTTTATTTATTTTTAAAGAAAGTGGATAATGTTGAGAGAAGATAGTGTAATTAAATAATTAAAGTAATTATTTAATTTAGAAAGTGGGTAAATGTTTTTTATTATATAAGCAGGGGTTAGAGCCCTCATCCTATACAAAAATAGAAAAATATTCCATAGAAAATAGCCACTAAACAAGAAAATAGAGGAGACAACCAAGGAAACAACATTACATCTCTCCCCAAACAGCGAGTAGAAAAGAGGAGCCACCAACCAGCAACAACCTAGAAATAGCTAAAAAAGCATAGCACTAGCACATGAGATAAGAACCATCGACTGTATTAACCAAAACAATGACCTTCTTAGACTTTTTCCTTTGATTCACAACTTTCCACACTAAATAAAAAAAATGATTAGAAATAGTTAGATCAGAAGGGGAAGAATCCCCTTTAGAATAAATAACAAGTGGAACAAAAGAAGCATCAGGTGAAGCTTCCAAATCTAAGAACGTAGTTGTAGGATTTGGAGTAAAGCCATCCTTTCTTAGCACAAAAGAGGCAGGGGCCTCGAGGGAGGTAGTACACACAACAAAAGAAGCAACCACATCCAAAAATAGCCTAGTAGAATCCACAAGAGGATCAACACCATCAACAACAAGAATATTCTTCAAAGTAGGATTAGTAGGGGTCTTAGGGGAGGAAACACACCCAACATTAGGAGTAGCCTTATCCAGAGATAGCATACTAGAGGCCACGAGAATATTTTTCTTGTAGAAAGAGAAGGGGCTCTTGAATCTTCTCCATCAGAAGAAGAGTTTGTAGTAGGTTACATTCTTAAATGCTCATGGAGAGAGCTCTTCCCCTAGGTATTGGATGAAACAGAATGGGAACAATGGGAGCAGTCACGAGCCAAGTGACCTATTGCAAAACAATGTCTGCAACAAAAAGGAATGCCTTCATAATCCACCAGTTGGGACCAAGACCATCCATTAACCTGGAGGACAACCTCACCAAGTAAGGCCTTACACAAATCTACCTCCACCAAAATCCAAGAAAATAATATAATTAAAGACATAATAACTAATAATAATTAAATAATTAATTTAGAAGAATAAGATAATTAAAGACATAATTAAATAAATAAGACTGATTTAATTAATCAGGAAGAATAAATAATTAAAGATATAAATAAATAAATAAGATTTATTTAATTAACAAGAAAGACTAAGATTAACGTGTATTAATTAAATTAAATAAATTCATTTAATCAATAGTAGAAATATGGTTTAAGATAATAATTAAATAATTGAACATTTTTAATCATTAAAAGAAGGGTGATAATTAGTGTTAAAATGTTGCTTACAGGCTAGGAAATTTTTGGGTATCTACAAAATAAATAAACTTTTATTACATAAATGAATACCAAAAGTGTGAATAGTTATCTAAAATAGGAAAGAGAAAAATTCTAGTAATAGTAGAGAAGATGTAGAGTACAAATAAATGATAAGGCCTAAGTATTTCAAAAAATTCCTATATTTGATATCAGCTTGTAGTGTTGTAATTTTGGAAAATTCAACATAAATAAGTATACATACAAGGTTATTTCACTCATTTTCACCTAAGACTTTGAAGAGAGCATTCCTAATAGCAATTTTATGATTACAAGAATCTACAAGACTTCACTGTTGATGGTGTTTTCTGCACAACAACAACTCAGACAGAATACAATATTCTATCTCTCTTGAAAGGTTATTTTCAACAATAAATTACTGAAATCACCCCAAGGTCTCTCGGGTGTCAGGTCATGACAATGCATACACAACTCAGATAATATGTGAAAATGTTGGTAATCAGAAAGGGACCTTACTACAAGTAAACTGTATCTCTCAACCTATCAGATTTTGCAATATGATGATCTTAAATCTTAAATCTAACCAAGTGATAAAGAAATAGCAAAAGATGAGGGTGCAGAGATGTGATGAAATCTAAACTATTCCTTATATAAACAATGCAAATGATAGATATCTGGAATGGACCAATCTTAAATAACCAATTCTTGATCAACCCACAATGCAATATTACAAGAACGGTGCAATCTTCTAAGGTATATAGATTTTCAAATCATAGACATTCATCTACAATCAAACTTAAGTACATAAAACTGTATGGTCCAGGTTGACTTCACCAACCTACTACAATTAGATAGTTACTAGGAGTATAGACCAGAGATTGCTACAAACATTCCAAATATGAAATCATAAACACCATTCATCCAACTAAAAACTATTTAATTCTGAACACTAAACCCTAAATCTCCAAGCAATTTGAAAGATAGAACAATAGAACCACACGAGATGAAATAACACAAGAGATTGCACCAGGAAAACCACAATGTCTTCAATTGTATTAAACCATCAAAATATTGCAACAACTCCACTATTCTGATACAATATTTGCTTCAAGAAATTGAATATTACTCCTACTACAAAGTACTCTAACTCTTGCTCTTACTTATCTCTATTATTATCTAGCTAAACCCTTACAATGAGGCAAGAATGCCCTTTTATAGCAAATCCCAGGGTATGTCGGCCCAGCCAAACATTTACAAAATAATAAAAACCGCCCAAAACAAGTCGGCCAAGGAGAAAAATCAAACTAATGCACACATTAAATGCCATCATCCAGGTCGGCCTTGACACAATCTTCAATGCAGCCCCATCCAATGCATGCCCCATGATAATAGGGAGGCACAAATCTCAAAATAAGCATTAACTGCTACTTCCCTTATCCTTTCTCCAAACTGATGATCCCTGGACCCTCAAGAATGTTTCGTCCAACTCAGTGACAGGTGGGAAAGGTAAAATCCTAAGCCGGCATTTAATGGAGTCAATTTCTTCCTTTGACTGCTCAACGATTTTATTCCAATCCTCCTTGTTGGCCTGGTATTTGTCCATCATCGCCAGGTATGTGGCTGCATCATCCAACTGGTGACTAGTTATTACATTTTCAGAATCAGGGGCATAAACCTCATGCCACCATTCTCTTAGCTACTCAAGACTTAAATATTTTGGAGCTATCTTCCCCCTTCCAGTCATCACCTCAAAGAAGGCAATGCATCCATCATATACCACAGTGAGATCTCAATCAATCAATTTCCTTCGTTTCTGGATCTTCTTTAGAGCCTTCTGCCTAATCTGCAGAGCTTCAAACCATTCCCAAGGCTCATCCAATCTGGAGGAAGGAAGAATCCCATCTGCAGCCAATTGTTCCTTACCATCCTCCATGATAACCCTAGATTTCCACATCAAGAGATCAATGTCCTCCTTATCCTGGGACATCACACTCTCCAATAGCTCCATGGCTTGGACTATGTCCTTCCCAACTGACAGGATATCTTTGATTGCATTATCTCTTTTTATTTGTACTTCCTTTGGCCAATCCATGGCAGTTTGAGCAGAGGTTTTCATCTTCTCAATCTCGGAGCTAGTTTCCTTGGGAAGAAATTCGGGAGTGGCTAAAGAAGAAGGATGGAGGGACTGCAAGGGTTTCATCACCTCCTCCAAGCATTTCTTTAACCTTTCATTCTCAACCTGCCAATTATCACAGCACTGGACCCCTCATATTCTTCAATGTCCTATTCCATGGAGGTTGGTCCAAGGTTGATAGTTTGCACATGGTAGTCTTGACCTGTAACCTCTTCTCTTGTCTTGTCTGCGACAGGGGTGGCAATATGGATAACCCTGTTATGAGCTTCATCTCTTTCCACCTTGGACACCACCTTGGCTGCCTTCTTTTTCTTCCCTTTTCCAATTTTTGACAGCATCTCATCCCAATCTAAGGGAGTATCCTCAACTACCACCTGCCTTTTCCTTGCAATTTCCTTTTCTAGCTAGTCAGGGGCTGTAGGCTCTACCCGAATTTCCTCTTTTCTTGCTTCTTCCGACTGCTCTATCGCCTTCTCTTCTTCCTCTGCAGTTATCTTATCTTGCTCTTTCTCAGGGAGCTGTTCACCTTGATCAATTTCTTCAAGCTCCATCTTGGGCTGCACTGGTGATGGGTTTGTAACAGGGACATCTTCCTCTAGCCCAGGCGATCCGCGGCCTCTGTCACTCTCCGAAGAATCCTCATATTGGACCAGAGGAGAAGTATGCCTTTCTTCTGTTTCAACTTCCAACTCAGCTGCCTCACCAAAAAGTGTCCCTTCCTTGAATGGCTCTGCATCTCCGCTAGTTTCATGTTCCTCCAGAATTTCTAGTTCGGGTGCGCTTGGTGGAGGAGAAGCAACCTTAGATGGCTCGGCAACTAGTGACTTTGGAGGAAGATCCATCTTCTGTAGAGTATCCTTGGGTGAAGGAGTTCTTAATTTTCTCATGTAGACCTTTGTCTTCTCTCCTCCTGAACTCTCCACATCTACAATCAGAGGCTCATCCTTAGGTGCATCTTGGGCCTTCTTCTTGGAGACCCTAGTTGTTCTGGCTTTCTTTGGTGGTGGAGGAGCATCTTCCTCTTCTACTTTTTCCACCTCTTCCTCATCAGAAGACCTGCTAAGCTTCAAAGTCTTCCATCTCCTTTTTCCTTTTGGCTTCCTTTTCGTTCCAAGCCCACTTTCCTTGGGTCCTCTGATCGTTATCTTGAATGGTGAGGTATTTGCAACTTTCCCTTTCGGGTCATCTTCCCCAGATTCCTCAGAAGTGGACATAGGGTTGAGATTCCCCATCAAATCAAAGGTACAAGTCACCTTCTCACTCTCCAGTTCCCAAATCTTATGTTTCAACCAAGAGGAGGTAAATTTCATGACAGGGGCCATTAGGTCTTCCAACTCCATGACCTCTCCTTCATCCCAATTCATTTCTCTGATGGACCTATCCTTCACAGCTTCATAGGCGTGGTCCTGTACTAGGTTTCCATCATCCTCTAGTTGATCCGGGATCAACTTGACATTATATTATCGGATTGCCTCCACAGGGAGCCTAGAAAACCTCTTCTTCCTGGCCTCAAGATCATCCTTGATGTTGGCCCAATAATCTTCCAGATCATCCTTGTGCCAGTACTCCCTGGTGGCCTTCTTCTGTGCCTCCCTTGTGATGTCAAAGTTCATCCTTTTGGAATGGTAGGAGAGACCATATGCCGCCAACTCTTCTCCTGCAGTGAGGTCTGATTGGACGAAAGGACACATTTCTGCCACACCAATCCTAAGAGGGAAGTCTCCACCAAAGCTTGTCTTATGCTTCTCCCTCTTCACAATGGCATCAAATTCGCAAATTTGTCTCACAACCTCCAACAAAACAATGTGGTCGGTGGGGTATCTTGGCAACCTATATGGAGCAACCAGGCATCCATCAATCCAAATGTAGGTGAAAGTGGGAACTAGATGAACCAGGCCCCATAGTTCTTAATCAGCCCTTTGGCTCCATCTGACAGTCTCATGTGTTCAACATTCTGTAACATCCGGGTAATGTGCATTGTGAATGCATCATTAGCCCTTATGTAGTCCTTGTGTCCTGAATGCAACTCTGGGTAGACCTCATAGACAATATCTTGTCCCAGCGTTCCCTATGGATTCAAACCCTTGTATGGGTAGAATCTGGCAAGCACATACACCACATATGAGGACATGGTGAATTTCTTGGTCTCCAAGACGTTCCTCAGTTGTTTGTCAATTTCTGCACTAATGAGCCCTGCCTAGCGATAGTTAGCTCCCTGTTCAATCTTGGTGATCACATGGACCATCTAGCTCTCCAACACCCCGACAGTCTTCAAACCAGCTACTCTGCTTAGGAATGTAATTGCATCATAGATGTCCGACCTGAATTTGATCCTGTGCAACTGCTTAGGCAATTTAGAATGGTGGGACTTTGGTTTCTCCAACCAAGAGTTGATTATCTATTGAGCCTTGACTAGCTCGTTCTCATAATAGGTTTTGGCCGTGCCTATGTTCAGGGCACACACTTAAGGTAGGTCAGGCGTGTCGAAAGCTTGTGCAATGGAGGTAGGACTGAAGTTTTCCAAGACCCTTCCCTCAGTGCTGACCACCCTTTGTGCATCAAAATCGTAGTGCCGGGCACATTCAAGTATCAATTCATAACACTGGATTGCTGGAGGAAACCCAGCCACATGCATGAGTTCAGAATTCATCATGCCATTCCTCAACACGGAAAGATCCTTCTCAACTGTCCTTTGCTTGAACTCCTCATACCTCCAGGCTCCCACATTGGTGTCAGACACTTCAGCCGATATGGAGGATATTCTGCTTTTAGGAAGCTGACTCTTGATGTCCAATCTCAGTTGTTCTATCTCAGAAATGGATGACCCCTCTAAGCCACCCTTAGAATTCTCGGCAGTAGCCTTGCTTGATTCAGCCTGCACTTACAAAGGGTATCATTAGTATTCAATTATCATGCATACTCCAATCCAAAAGGTTAGCATAAATCATATAAAACAATTGAAATCTATCGCTAACTGCTAATCCTTGAAGATCCAGAGAAATGAAGCAGTCCGGGAAAACCAGGTAAATCGGGAAAATCCAGTCGGGGCAGAATTTCAGAGAAATCCGACCCAGATGGACTCTGGCGGTCAAGGCATCAAATTGTTAGTATGGACAAAAGCTCATAGGATAATCATGAAATTCATTCATTGGCAGCAACGAATAAACATAAAGCACTTGTTCCATCAATCCTATGTTCGAAAAATCAAGAGGATAAGGCCAGACAGGAAAACCGAAAAAATCCGGATGGGACAGATTTTTGCGGACAGTTCGAAATGTTTTGGAAATCACTCCACTCCACGGAATTAGCCTAAATCGGGAAAATTGGAAAGCGGAGGAATTCTGCGAAGACCTCAAAAACCTGACAAAAGGCCACCAGCAAACTGGCGATCAAATGACCATGCAACCTTTAATATTCGGATTCAAACTGTCCTAGAATTGTTGCTAACTAACAAAATCTTGAATGTAAATGGTTTCAAAGTTTCTTACACCCTCAAATGATGAATCCCCATGGTGAAATGGCGATGCCCTAATTTCGATAACCAGACCCTTTGCCATTAAAACCAGGATAAGCTTATAATTTCAAAGAAAATTATCACTCGAGTGATCAATCAGTACACACAAGGGCTTCCCAAGGTAAGAGCAAGCTAGGCTGAACAAGAACCATGGAATTACGATCACCCTGCTGAACCTTTGGCAAATTTCGGAAAATGAGATGAAACCCCAATCGTCCCAGGATACGGCCAATGACACACCTAGGGACTAGCCCTACTCAGACAAGGCTATGAAAACTCATCCAACTCTTAGTTTATAAATAGGATGCATGCAGAGGGGATGATAAGAATTGGTGAAGGGTAAAGTAAAACCCTAATTCTATAAATACAAATCATAATCAAACACGGGAAAATCCAGTCGGGGCAGAATTTCAGAGAAATCCGACCCAAATGGACTCTGGCGGTCAAGACATCAAATTGTTAGTATGGACAAAAGATCATAGGATAATCATGAAATTCATTCATTAGCAGCAAGGAATAAACATAAAGCACTTGTTCCATCAATCCTATCTTCGAAAAATCAAGAGGATAAGGCCAGACAGGAAAAATGGAAAAATCCGGATGGGACGTATTTTCGCGGATAGTTCGAAATGTTTCGAAAATCACTCCACTCCGCGGAATTAGCCTAAATCGGGAAAATCCGAAAGCGGAGGAATTCCGCGAAGACCTCGGAAACCTGACAAAAGGCCACCCGTAAACTTGCGATCAAATGACCATGCAACCTTTAATATTTGGATTCTAACTGTCCTGGAATTGATGGTAACTAACAAAATCTTGAATGTAAATGGTTTCAAAGTTTCTTACGCCCTCAAATGATGAATCCCCATGGTGAAATGGTGATGCCCTAATTTTGATAACCAGACCCTTCACCATTAAAACCAGGATAAGCTTATAATTTCAAAGAAAATTATCACTCAAGCAATCAATCAGTACGCACAAGGGCTTCCCAAGGTAAGAGCAAGCTAGGCTGAACAAGAACCATGGAATTACGATCACCCTACTGAACCTTTGGAAAATTTGGGCAAATGAGATGAAACCCCAATCATCCCAGGATACGGCCAATGACACACCTAGGGACTAGCCCTACTCAGACAAGGCTATGAAAACTCATCCAACTCTCAGTTTATAAATAGGACGCACGCAGAGGGGATGATAAGAATTGGTGAAGGGCAAAGTCGAACCCTAATTCTATAATTACAAATCATAATCAAACATGGGCCGACCCAAAAAGATGATCACCCAATACATAAACACTCAATCACCACACAAGCAAATGAAAGGGCGGCGATAACATACCATGGATCGATGCGGATGAAATTCAAGCTCGAAAAGATGACCACGAAGTGAACATGTCCTAGCAATGAAAACCCAGACACCAGCACCCAAACAATCCTCACACACTCAAGTCAAGATCAGTCTTCAAAGCTCAAATGGAAAATCGTAATCGTCAGAGCAATCAACAAGCGAACGCTGAAGTTGAAATGATGTTCAAAATGCCCTAAATCCACCCATATACCCGTCTGAGCAAAGGTACTTAAGCATTAATGAGTGACAAGACACTTCTAACAAATTCGGACACCCGAGCCTAGGACGAAATTTCAAAAAATCCCAAGATGTGCGGAGACTCAGATTTCGCGAAAATGCAGAAACTGGGAAAATGGCGAAGTTCGAGACTTTAGCGTAGATCGAGAAAATCCGCAAGAACTGGAAAATCCCAAAATCAGGCAGAAACCCGGACTCGGAGAATCCAGCCAGGAACGGATAGAGAACCAAGGCCCAGGAAAATCCGCCGGAGCTGGAAAATCTCGGAGTCAGGCGAAAACCCGAATTTGCTCAAAACTCAATTTCAATCAATTCAAACCTTAGGGCAAGGTCAAGGCTAGCAAGACCAACATGTCAAGACCTCAAAATGATAAATCCATTAAAACCAAAGGTCGAAAGACACCAAAAAAAGGGGGTCCCTACTCCAAGTGGGGCGTGTGTGCAAAAACTACACAACAAATGGCGACTCTACTGGGGAAATGCTCCTGAGCATTTCAATGACAAACTGGAATCAAGAACCCAGAACTTATGGTTTCAACTCAAATATCCAGCCACCATCCCGTGTTTAAACAAAGAAACCCCTAGCCAGTCAAACATTCCTATACCAAGGTCTAAGTGTGTGCACATGCATTCATTACCATCCCTTAGTTGCAACAAGAACCAGACCTGGTATGAACAAGCTACGTAAAGATTCATACTCTAAAAGTAACCTGGACAGAGCCTTGCTGCCAGTCAGGCGTCCATAGCCCCAACGAGGTTATCGTTGTGATCCTCCTGAACATAGCTCCACTGCTAGCCAAGTGTCCATAGCCCCGGTAGAGATATTCAGATCCCCCTGACAAGTTGAATTCAAACCTCTTGATTTTCAATATATATTTTTGTTTCTCTTTTTTGATATATCTTTTCTTTTGCACTTGTTTCATTCAGCCCGTGAACAATGAAGTCCACACTCAGGGCTGAGAACCACAGTGGCACTAGAGCAGAAAAGGATTTTTCACCTATTCACACCTTATAAGGGCCTTCTGCAACTTTAGGTATATTAAGAATTAAAAGTATAAGACCCCAATACATTCCTATTCAAACTGACTAGAAAACCTTTGCCTCAGCATAAGAATAAGTGACACTAGATAGAGAGTTCGTACCATGATGCCCTGGAAGGATGATTGAAGTTTGTAAGGGAAATACCAAGAACATCAGACCTACTTTGTCACCA
This sequence comes from Sequoia sempervirens, assembly GCA_007258455.2. NCBI lineage: Eukaryota > Viridiplantae > Streptophyta > Pinopsida > Cupressales > Cupressaceae > Sequoia > Sequoia sempervirens. The sequence continues at coordinate 563,715,029 of VDFB02193867.1, read as the reverse complement.
TTGCCATACGGATGCACCCAAAGATCCCCCAAAAGAGAAAGAACCAAGAGCAAGAGCAAGAGCAACGCAAAGCAAAACAAACAAACGAAAGCAAACCTAATCTAACCAAAGCAAACAAGCAAACGGAAAGGGAAACCTATTCTAACCAAACAAAATGAGCAAAGCAACCTAAACTAACTATGTACAGAGCACGGAGTTGAAAATAGCTCAGGACTGGAAATAGTGTTTCAAATACTGCCCATTGACAGGCAGTGGGATATCTTTTCCCGTGAGAGTCCTCAGACGGAAGGCATTATCTCCGAGTATTTCAGTAATCTGATATGGGCCAAGCCACAATTTATCGAACTTCCCATGGTTCCCTTTCTGATCATGAGGTTTATCCCAATATAGAACAAGGTCAGAAATCCTGAAGGCTTTGACTTTAGCCCTCCTATCAAACCATCTCTTAACTACCCCCTGATGTTTGGAGAAATTCTCAAGAGCGTTGTCTCGTTTCTCCTCAAGGTGCAACAATTCTGTTAACCTAGCCTCCCTCCTGTCCCCTTCATTATAAAACTTATTTATAAACTGTAAAGTTGGGATCTTAAGTTGGATAGGGAATACTGGCTCCAGACTGTACACTAGATGATAAGGAGATGTTCCAATGGATGACTTAAGTCTGGTACGGTCAGCACAAAGGGCAAACCGAAGTTGGGTATGCCAATATTTTGGGTTCCTCTCTAGCAGCTTACAGATGACAGTCAATAGGTTCTTATTAGAGGACTCTGCTAAGCCATTTCCCTAGGGGTAATAATTAGATGAAAACTTCACAATAATGCCATGATCAAAAGCCCAATTTGAGAATTTCAAAGATGCAAAGGCATGACCATTATCACAAACAATAGCAATAGGACATCCAAATCGATTAAGAATGGTTGATTCTAAAAAATCAATGACTACATCAGATGTACATTGCCTACAAGCAAAAGCTTCAGTCCATCTTATGAAGTAATCAGTAATAGTGAGAATGTACCTGTGTCCTACAGAATATGGCGGGTTGATGGGGCCTATGAAATCCATACTCCATTGAGCAAAAGGTCTTACCTCAATGACCGGTTGGAGCGGGAGTGCTGCACACCTTTCTCTTGTTGCTGAGGTCTGCAAGTGTGACATGTCCATACATGATGGTGAACATCTTTGAACAGTGTGGGCCAGTAATATCCTGCCCTCAAGATTTGGTTTGCTGTGGCAATTGTAGAACCGTGACCAGTACCATATTTCTCATGAAATTCATTCATCACTCTCTCAGCTTCCTGTTTTCCAAGGCACCTCAAATAAATGCCCTCATGATTTTTCTTATACAGGACAGCTCCTTTCAACATGAAACCATCACTCTTTAACCGTAAACCTCTCCTCTGAACAACATTAAGATGACCTGGAGTTCTTTGATTTAGTAGATAATACACTAGGTCATCATACCAACCATCAGGAGAAACCTCTTCAATATTATAGTTCTGAACAGACATTTTAGGGCCTATCTCTGCCATAGTCTGGGTGAGTCCTTACCCTCTTACCAGCTTCATGGGCTAAATCTCAATGTAATACTCTTGTAACATGGTCACCCATTTTGCTCTGCGCTCACCTAATTCATTCTGCATCAGGAGTAACTTAACTGCAGAATCAGGGACGATTGCATACACTTTATTTCTTAGGATATAATGCCTAAATTTCTTTACTGCTCTGACCAGAGCATATGCCTGCTTTTCCACACTTGGATATTTCAACTCAGCATCCTTTAACGGTGTACTCATAAAGGCAATGGGATGCTCATTTCCCTCATCAGACTTTTGAGTTAGCATTCCAGCACAGGAATGGTCTGAAGCAAAGGAGTAGATGTAAAAAGATTTGCGGTAATCTAGACTTACCAATACTGGAGCATCAGCAATGGCCCTCTTGATCTCTGCAAATGCCTCCTTCACTTCTATAGTCCATTCGATCTTGGCATCTTGTTTCAACATTGCATTCAACGGTTTCACAATTTCAGCGAATCTGATGATGAATTTTCTGACAAAGTTGATCTTACCAAATAAGGAATTCATCTCCTTTTTGCTAGCAGGTGGCTGAATCTTCAATATGGCCTCTACTCTCTCTAGATCAATAGCAATTCCCTTTTTGAATATGACATGTCCTAACAGCTTTCCTTCTATTACTCCAAAAATACACTTCTTAGTCCATTCAAGGATATGCCAAATTCTCTGCACTTTTGAAATACTTTTCGCAAGTCTGAGATGTGATCCCCTTTGTCCTTCGAAAAAATAGTCAGGTCATCCATATAAATGATGATGCACTTGCCTATGATATCTTTAAAGGCAATGTCCATAGCCCTTTGAAATGTAGCCCCTGCATTAATGAGCCCAAATGGCATCCTCCTGTAGGCAAAGGTACCCCACTTGGTTGTGAAAGCTGTCTTGTGTCTATCCTCATACTGGACCATCACTTGATTGTACCCTGAATAACCGTCCAAAAAGGACATCATCTGAGATCCATTGACCACTTGAAGCACTTCATCTAAAGAGGGAACTGGGTAGTTATCCTTTTCTGATGACCTATTTAAATTCTTAAAATCTATGCAAAGCCTGATTTCTCCATTCCTTTTCCTTACTGGAACTAGGTTTGCTACCCACGTTGAGTGTGTAGACAACAATTTCTAGACTTCTTTCTATATGAGTGGCTCCAACAGCGCATTAATAGGTCTCTGTCTCTGTTTGAAAGGCTTGGCACCTGGCTTCAGGGGAATAGTATGAGTTATAATGGATTTATCATAAATCTTCAAATCTTCATAACCCCAGTCTACTATATCTGGAAAAGTGTGGAAGGCTTCAATTATCCCTCTTCTTTCCTCAGGAGTGCAGACCTTGCTAATGAAAATATTCTTAACATTGTCTTCAGTTCCCACATTGTGAGTGTCACACTGTCCACTGATTGATTCTTTATTTGACTCTTGTTCCTAATCTCTGATCTTATCCATATCAAAAATTTGTTGTAACTATACCATTCCCCTTGGTATAGTATTAGACTTTAGGTTCAGTACACCTTCCAAGTCTAGTTCTGCTTCCTGGGGTTCCGTTTCATCAATTATTTGGGAAGCAAAAACATCTGTATTCGTGATAAAATCCAGGATATGTTTATCATCCTCAAACACCTGAAAGTTAGTCACATTGTCTAGGACAATGGCACAGGAGTCAATTCTACAGTAAACTTTTTCAGTCCTAACAGAGATAAAGGCTGGAGAGTGCTTGCTGCTTGGGCCAGAGAATCAACAGTTTGATTCTTCTATCATGGTATCAATTGAATATTAAAGGCATCAAATCGCTCAATGAGGTCCCACACTCTATGCCTATAGTTAGTCATTCTCCTATCGTGGCACGAATATTGCTTTCTCACTTGTTTGACTACTAATTCTGAATCACCAAAAACTTGCAGAATCTTGACCTCTTTCTTAAGTGCCATGAGAAGTCCATGAATTAATGCTTCATACTCTGCTACATTATTGGTGCAATGAAATTGAAGCCTATGGGCTGCAAAGAAATTCTTACTTTTTGGACTGATCAATTCGAACCTTGCTCTAGCTCCATGCTTGGATTTGGATCCATCAAATTTGAGAGTCCAGCATTCTACCGCAGTGGTCTTCTTCGACATATTCTTTAGTTTATCAGTGTTGGAAGATTCCTTGGTCACAATAGGTTTCTTTTCCTTTTCCTGAGGGTTGTGCACTTTTGTCTCCACGACTTGGGTTGGATTTAGGTTGTTCTGTACTTGCTCTACTGTTGTCTAGCATAGACAACACTCCAACTCTGAATGGGAAGCATCATGGACTCTACACCAATTAGGTAAGAGTAATTCCTCGAAACTTGTTTTCTTTCCCAGGTGAGTCTGATTCTCAGCACACTGCTTGATGAAGTCCTGGAAACTGCTTAACAAGTTGATCTAATTATCTTCAGGTTCTTCTTCTTCTTCGACCGATTCTGTCAAAACATCAACATAGCTAGATCTGATCTCAGTATCAACAGGCATCGTGTGTAGCATCAACACCTCCTCTGCGTCTAACTCCTCATACTGAGTTGATAACATGTAATTCCCCATACCAACTTCTGATATCAGAACTTCTGTTGAAGTCTTTTGGTATTCTGTAACCATGTATTTCATTCTCGGCTCTCTCTCAATTCTAATCTGATTGGGCACTCCTTTCCAGGGAAGCCACATGTGTGAGTGATCAGTAGACACATATCCATTTAAAGCCTTCATAAAATCTCTTCCTAAAATCAAGCCATACGCATCAGGGATATCAGCTACCTGAATGTTGATAACTTGTTGAACCCTTGGATCTGAAGCTATCTGCATGTGAATCATATTTAGTTCTCCCACCACGTTTACTTCAGTTCTATCTAACTGAGTTACCTTCTTCTGAGAGTCAGCAGGTGTAATTCCTAGAGCTCTACAAACTCCAAATGGCATCACATTGGTGGAAGCACCAGAATCTAATAAACAATTATGTAGATTCTTACCAAATATGCGTATAGAAATAAGGAATGGTGGGGTTTCTGTCTTTCCTTGAAACAAGGTTGGTTGAGTATCCACCTGGGCCACTTGAGTCTTATCCTTTTCTTTTCCTTTATCTCCAGGAGGCAAGTTAGTCTGATTGGAGGCCTGGTTTTGTGTCCTCACAGGCTGAGAACTGGAAGTCTGGCTGATATTCTCACCAGACGGCTTACCCAAAGACATTGACTGTGCATCATAGGTACCTAAAACAACCTTTCTAATTGTAGGGAATCTTAATAATTCAAATGCTGAGAGATTTACCTTTAGTTTCTTGAATTCTTCAGCAACATAGGAAGCCATCTGCTCCTCACTCATGTCAGTAGAGACCTCCTTAGAGGGTTCCTCCACCTTATCTTTGCTTGCTTGAACAATCTTTTCCCTTTGTTGGTTGGTTTGAGCCTATCTTTCCTTTGAAAGATACTACTTGGAAACGTGTGGATAGGACAGATTATTGCTAGCATTAGGATCTGGAGGGGTACTGAAGTTATTAGGAGGAATGGAAGTGCTGAAAGGTCCTCCAGGCTGTGGACGTCTATGGGGCATATCTCTCAGACCTTGTCTCTAAAACATCTGTACTTCTTCAACATAATTTTCTTCATTATCAAGGGGACTATTATCATTCATTGCTTCCTCATTAAACAACTGAGCCACCTCATGCCCATTGCATATCTGATCTTCTCTTTCTTCCTGAGAATTAGAATCCGCCTTTGGTGCATTTTCCTCACTTGTTGGGAAGGGAGCATGGTTTAACACCAACACAAGAGAGTCATACGGTGTAGAGGGAACAATCTCCTGTCCATTTGCATTGTTTTCCACCTCATACTGGAAAATAGAGGCAGCAGTCTAGAATTCTAGACACTCTAACTCTGAATGTTGGCTTGTCTTGTGGAGCCTGCACCATCCTAACAATGCTGCTTCAGCTAGATATACACCACTGGGAGGCTTTTCTTGACTGATAGGCTAATTTGTGGATTGGTCGACAATGTGATTAGCAGGTTGATCTAATGGGGTGGGAACTCCTCCATTATTAGGCTCTGTATTCCAAGTTCTGTTCTGTCCTTGCGATGGCCTTTTGTCAAATCCTGATCCACCACCTTGGCCTCTATCAAAATTCTATCTCCTATCACTATTGAATCCTCTGCCATTATTGTAACCCCTGTCCTGATTGTATCCTCTGTCGTTAAGGAATCCTATTTCATTGCGTTGTCCTCTGTCAAAGTTCTGCCATTGTGGAAACTCTCTGTTATGATTGGATTGCATGCTCTTCTGGGTAGCTTGCAGTTGGCTATTTTGATTTCTTAAGTAGGTCACTTCCAGATTTAGCTTTTTTATCTGTTCAACCATTTCATCAATCCTCTCCCTATTTGGATCTCGGTAAGGGATCTAGTTTTGGCTATTCTGAGGTGGGATAGGCATTGTAGCAAATCCCATAGATTGATGCAACACCTCAGAATTCTGCAAATAAGCGGGGAAACTATTCAACTGTGATGGATACATAGGCTGGTTAACTTGTTGTTGAGGGAAGTTTGTCATTGGGGAAGCCTGGCTCATAGGATGACCAGGGTGTGGTACCAAAGGTAGCCGAGGAACTAGATTCATGATTGGAGTGTGATTGGTAAGTGCCTGATTCACTGCTTGAACCTGGCTGGGATGTGCAACTGGTCCTAGAGAAGGTAATGGTCTAGTGAAATGTTGTCTTAAATCTGTAATGAGCTTAATAGCCTCTGTGTAGGCATCAGTTAGGGTACCTGGAGGATTAGGTCTCCACTTTAGGAAGGTTGCTATTAGGCTATCCAGGGCTTTGTAATAGACTCCCAAGGCTGTATTATCATCTAAAACATATGGATCTTGAAGTCTGGTGTATGCACGGTGGAACCTATTATTGAAACTAGATATTAGCTTGTTAACCTCTCTCTTAACTTTGATGAATTGCAGGTATAACTCATTGGCACTGATGGGTATCCTAAACTTCTATAAAAAGGCCTTTTCAAGATCATTCCAATTGAGGATTGAACCAGAAGGGAGGTGGTTGTACCAGTAATAGGCCTCTTCTCCTAATGAATAAGGAAACAATCTACAGGCAACATCCTCATGAACGATTCCTATGTCCTTGAGGCGTGTTTGGAAAATCCTTACATGTTCTTCAGTAGTCCTATTTGGGTCATTAACATGAAATTTTGAACAAAAATGCTCAAGGTTTTTGGGCATTACATTGTAGGCATTGAAAGACAAAGGGGATGGATTATTAGCAAGGAAAGCCATTGGTGAAAGCGGGGGTGGTGGTTGTGGTTGGTTAATGATAGGCGGAGGTTGCTGAATGGGAACCGCTTCAGGGATGGGTATAGCCTCAACCTCGGGATGTGAAGATGTGGATGATGCTGGTGAAGGGATAGGTGATGATGATTCTCCCCTTTCTCGAATCCTTCTTGACCTAGTGGGGAACTGTAATTCTTGTAAATCCTCTTCTCCTGTGGTAGATCTGGTATTTCTCCTATATCTTTCGGGAGAGATGGCATTCAAGAAATGATCCAATGTGCTCATTGAGGCCCTCCTTCTAGCACCAATCAATCTGTTGATGGTGTTTTCTGCATAGCAACAACTCAGACAGAATGCAATATTCTATCTCTCTTGAAAGGTTATTTTCAACAATAAATTACTGAAAATCACCCTAAGGTCTCTCGGGTGTTAGGTCATGACAATGCATACACAACTCAGATAATATGTGAAAATGCTGGTAATCACAAAGGGACCTTACTACAAGCAAACTGTATCTCTCAACCTATCAGATTTTGAAATATGATGATCTTAAATCTTAAATCTAACCAAGTGATAAAGAAATAGCAAAAGATGAGGGTGCAGAGATGTGATGAAATCTAAACTATTCCTAATATAAACAATGCAAATGATAGATATCTGGAATGGACCAATATTAAATAACCAATCCTTGATCAACCCACAATGCAATATTATAAGAACAATGCAATCTTCTAAGGTATATAGATTTTCAAATCATAGACATTCATCTACAATCAAACTTAAGTACATAAAACTGTATAGTCCAGGTTGACTTCACCAGCCTACTACAATCAGATAGTTACTGGGAGTATAGACTAGAGATTGCTACAAACATTCCAAATATGAAATCATAAACACCATTCATCCAACTAAAAACTATTTAATTCTGAACACTAAACCCTAAATCTCCAAGCAATTTGAAAGATAGAACAACAGAACCATGCGAGATGAAATAACACAAGAGATTACACCAAGAAAACCACAATGTCTTCAATTGTATTAAACCATCAAAAGACTACAACAACTCCACTATTCTGATACAATATTTGCTTCAAGAAACTGAATATTACTCCTACTAGAAAGTACTCTAACTCTTGCTCTTACTTATCTCTATTATTATCTAGCTAACCCCTTACAATGAGGCAAGAATTCCCTTTTATAGCAAATCCCAGGGTATGTTGGCCCAGCCAAACATTTATAGAATAATAAAAACTGCCCAAAACAAGTCGGCCAAGGAGAAAAATCAAACTAAGGCACACATTAAATGCCATCATCTAGGTCGGCCTTGCACAATCTTCAATGCAGCCCCATCCAATGCATGCCCCACGATAATAGGGAAGCACAAATCTCAAAATAAGCATTAACTGCTACTTCCCTTATCCTTTCTCTGAACTGATGATCGTTGGATCCTCAAGAATATTCCATCCAACTTAGTGACAGGTGGCAAAGGTAAAATCCTAAGCCGGCATTTAATGGAGCCAATTTCTCCCTTTGACTGCTCAATGATTTTATTCCAATCCTCCTTGTTGGCCTGGTATTTGTCTATCATCACCAGGTATGTGGCTGCATCATCCAACTGGTGACCAGTTATTACATTTTCAGAATCAGGGGCATAAACCTCATGCCACCATTCTCTTAGCTGCTCAAGACTTAAATATTTTGGAGCTATCTTCCCCCTTCCAGTCATCACCTCAAAGAAGGCAATGCATCCATCATATACCACAGTGAGATCTCCATCAATCAATTTCCTTCATTTCTGGATCTTCTTTAGATCCTTCTGCCTAATCTGCAGAGCTTCAAACCATTCCCAAGGCTCATCCAATCTGGAGGAAGGAAGAATCCCATCCGCAGCCAATTGTTCATTACCATGCTCCATGATAATCCTGGATTTCTGCATCAAGATATCAATGTCCTCCTTATCCCGCGATAGCACACTCTCCAACAACTCCGTGGCTTGGACTGCGTCCTTCCCAACTGACAAAATATCTTTGATTGCATTATCTCCTTTTATTTGTACATCCTTCATCCAATCCATGGTAGTTCGAGCAGAGGTTTTCATCTTCTCAATCTCGGAGATAGTTTTCTTGGGTAGAAATCTGGGAGTGGCAGAAGAAGAAGGATGGAGGGACTGCAACGGTTTCATCACCTCCTCCAAGCATTTCTTTAACCTTTCATTCTCTTTCTTCAATTCCAGCTTGGTCTGGGTCTCCTTTCTCAACCTCCCAATTATCACAGCACTGGACCCCTCATATTCTTCAATGTCCTTTTCCATGGAGGCTGGTTCAAGGTTGATAGTTTGCACATGGTAGTCTTGACCTGTAACCTCTTCTCTTGTCTTGTCTGTGACAGGGGTGGCAATATGGATAACCCTATTATGAGCTTCATCTCTTTCCACCTTGGACACCACCTTGGCTGCCTTATTTTTCTTCCCTTTTCCAATTTTTGACAGCATCTCATCCCAATCTAAGGGAGTATCCTCAACTACCACTTGCCTTTTCCTTGCAATTTCCTTTTCTAGCCAGTCTAGAGCTGCAGGCTCTACCCGAATTTCCTCTTTTCTTGCTTCTTCCGGCTGCTCTGTTGCCTTCTCTTCTTCCTCTACGGTTATCTTATCTTGCTCTTTCTCAGGGAGTTGTTCTCCTTGATCAATTTCTTCAAGCTCCATCTCGGGCTGCACCGGTGATGGGTTTCTAACAGGGACATCTTCCTCCGGCCCAGGCGATCCGCGACCTCTGTCACTCTCCAGAGAATCCTCATATTGGACCAGAGGAGAAGTATGCCTTTCTTCTATTTCAACTTCCAACTCAGCCGCCTCACCAAAAAGTGTCCCTACCTTGAACGGCTCTGCATCTCTGCTAGTTTCGGGTTCGGGTGCGCTTGGTGGAGGAGAAGCAACCTCAGATGGCTTGGCGACTGGTGACTTTGGAGGAAGATCCATCTTCTATACAGTATCCTTGGGTGAAGGAGTTCTTGATTTTCTCATGTAGACCTTTGTCTTCTCTCCTCCTGAACTCTCCACATCTACAATCAGAGGCTCGTCCTTAGGTGCATCTTGGGCCTTCTTCTTGGAGACCATAGTTGTTCTGGCTTTCTTTGGTGGTGGAGGAGCATCTTCCTCTTCTACTTTTTCTACCTCTTCCTCATCATAAGACCTGCTAAGCTTCAAAGTCTACCATCTCCTTTTTCCTTTTGGCTTCCTTTTCATTCCAAGCCCACTTTCCTTGGGTCCTCTGATCTTTATCTTGAATGGTGAGGTCTTTGCAGCTTTCCCTTTGGGGTCATCTTCCCCAGATTCCTCAGAAGTGGACATAGGGTTGAGATTCCCCATCAAATCAAAGGTACAAGTCACCTTCTCACTCTCCAGTTCCCAAATCTTATGTTTCAACCAAGAGGAGGTAAATTTCATGACAGGGGCCATTAGGTCTTCCAACTCCGTGACCTCTCCTTCATCCCAATTGATTTCTCTGATGGACCTATCCTTCACAGCTTTATAGGCCTGGTCCTGTACTAGGTTTCCATCATCCTCTAGTTGATCTAGGATCAACTTGACATTATATTGTCGGATTGCCTCCACAGGGAGCCTAGAATACCTCTTCTTCCTGGCCTCAAGATCATCCTTGATGTTGGCCAAATAATCTTCTAGATCATCCCTATGCTGGTACTCCCTGGTGGCCTTCTTCTGTGCCTCCCCTGTGATGTCAAAGTTCATCCTTTTGGAATGGTAGGAGAGACCATATGCTGCCAACTCTTATCCTATAGTGAGGGCTGATTGGATGGAAGGACACATTTCTGCCACACCAATCCCGAGAGGGGAGTCTCCACCAAAGCCTGTCTTATGCTTCTCCCTCTTCACAATGGCATCAAATTCGCAAATTTGTCTCACAACCTCGAACAAAACAATGTGGTCGGTGGGGTATCTTGGCAACCTGTATGGAGCAACTGGGCATCTATTAATCCGAATGTAGGTGAAAGTGGGAAACTAGATGAACCAGGCCCCATAGTTCTTAATCAACCCTTTGGCTCCATCTGACAGTCTCATGTGTTCAACATTCTGTAACATCTAGGTAATGTGCATTGTGAATGCATCATTAGCCCTTCTGTAGTCTTTGTGTCCTAAATGCAACTCCGGGTAGACCTCATAGAAAATATCTTGTCCCAGCATTCCCTGTGGATTCAAACCCTTATATGGGTAGAATCTGGCAAGCACATACACCACATATGAGGACATGGTGAATTTATTGGTCTCCAAGACGTTCCTCAGTTGTTTGTCAATTTCCGCACTAATGAGCCCTGCCCAGTGATAGTTAGTTCCCTGTTCAATATTGGTGATCACATGGACCATCCAGCTCTCCAACACCCCGACAATCTTCAAACCAGCTACTCTGCTTAGGAATGTAATTGCAACATAGATGTCTGACCTGAATTTGATCCTGTGCAACTGCTTAGGCAATTTAGAATGGTGGGACTTTGGTTTCTCCAACCAAGAGTTGATTATCTGTTGAGCCTTGACTGGCTCATTCTCATAATAGGTTTTGGCCATGTCTATGTTCCGGGCACACACTAAAGGCAGGTTAGGCGTGTCGAAAGCTTGTGCAATGAAGGCAGGACTAAAGTATTCCAAGACCCTTCCCTCGGTGTTGACCACCCTTTGTGCATGAAAATCGTACTACCGGGCACATTCAAGTATCAATTCATAACACTGGATTGCTGGAGGAAACCCAGCCACATGCATGAGTCCGGACTTCATCATGCCATTGCTCAACACGGATAGATCCTTCTTAGCTGTCCTCTGCTTGAACTCCTCATACCTCAAGGCTCCCACATTGGTGTCGAACACTTCAGCCCATATGGAGGATATTGTGCTTTCAGGAAGCTGACTCTTAATGTCCAATCTCAGTCGTTCTGTCTCAGAAATGGATGACCCCTCTGAGCCACCCTTAGACTTCAAGGCAGCAGCGTTGCTTGATTCAGCCTGCACTTACAAAGGGTATCATTAGTATTCAATTATCATGCATACTCCTTTCCAAAAGGTTAGCATAAATCATATAAAACAATTGAAATCTATCGCAAACTGCTAATCCTTGAAGATCCGGAGAAATGAAGCAATTCGGGAAAACCAGGTCAGGAAAATCCAGTCGGGGCAGAATTTCAGAGAAATCTGACCCAGATGGACTCTGGTGGTCAAGACATCAAATTGTTAGTATGGAAAAAAGATCATAGGATAATCATGAAATTCATTCATTGGCAACAAGGAATAAACATAAAGCACTTGTTCCATCAATCCTATCTTCGAAAAATCAAGAGGATAAGGCTAGACAGGAAAACCGAAAAAATTTGGATGGGACAGATTTTCATGGACAGTTCGTAATGTTTCAGAAATCACTCCACTCTGCGGAATTAGCCTAAACCAAGAGAATCCGAAAGCGGAGGAATTCTGCGAAGACCTTGGAAACCCGACGAAAGGCCACCCACAAACTGGGGATCAAACAACCATGCAACCTTTAATATTTGGATTCTAACTATCCTGGAATCGATGCTAACTAACAAAATCCTGAATGTAAATGGTTTCAAAGTTTCTTACGCCCTCAAATGATGAATCCCCATGGTGAAATGGCGATGCCCTAATTTTGATAACTAGACCCTCTGCCATTAAAACTAGGATAAGCTTATAATTTCAAAGAAAATTATCACTCGAGCGATCAATCAGTATGCACAAGGGCTTCCCAAGGTAAGAGCAAGCTAGGCTGAACAAGAACCATGGAATTACGATCACCCTACTGAACCTTTGGTAAATTTGGGAAAATGAGACGAAACCCCAATTGTCCCAGGATACGGCCAACGACACACCTAGGGACTAGCCCTACTCAGACAAGGCTATGAAAACTCATCCAACTCTCAGTTTATAAACAGGACGCACGTAGAGGGGATGATAAGAATTGGTGAAGGGAAAAGTCGAACCCTTATTCTATAAATACAAATCCTAATCAAACACGGGCCGACCTGAAAAGATGATCACCCAATACATAAACACTCAATCACCACGCAAGCAAATGAAAGGGCGGCGATAACATACCATGGATCGATGCGAATGAAATTCAAGCTCAAAAAGATGACCACGAAGTGAACACGTCCTAGCATTGAAAACCCAGACACCGGCACCCAAACAATCCTCATGCACTCGAGTCAAGATCAGTCTTCAAAGCTCAAATGGAAATTCCTAATCGTCAGAGAAATAAACAAGCGAATGATGAAGTTGAAATGATGTTCAAAATGCCCTAAATCCGCCCATATACCCGTCTGAGCAAAGGTACTTAAGCATTAATGAGTGACAAGACACTTCTGACAAATCCAGAAACCCGAGCCCAGGACGGAATTTTAGAAAATCCCAAAATGCGCGGAGACTCAGATTTCACAGAAATGTAGAAACCAGGAAAATGGAAAAGTTAGGGACTTTAGCGTAGATCGGGAAAATCCGTAAGAACCGAAAAATCCCGGGATTAGGCAGAAACCCAAATTCGGAGAATCTAGCCAGGAACGAATAGAGAACCAGGGCCCGGGAAAATCCACCGGAGCTGGAAAATCCCGTAGTCAGGCAAAAACATGGATTTGCTCAAAACTCAATTTCAATCAATTCAAACCTCAGGGCAAGGTCAAGGCTAGCAAGACCAACATGTCAAGACCTCAAAATGATAAATCCATTAAAACCAAAGGTCGAAAGACACCAAAAAAAGGGGGTCCCTACTCCGAGTGGGGCGTGTGTGCAAAAACTGGACAACATTCACAAGAACATTCAACAAAATCTGTAAGGTATTCAAGGGAAAAAATATTCATCAATTATTGCAACAATTCAAGATCCATCATCATGTCAAGATCATCAAGCATCAAGCATGTTGTTGAGCTAGTGTTGTGATGTAGCATTGAAGATCCACTTACAAGCATTGTTTCAATATCAAAGTTCAAGATCAAGATCTACATTCAACATGGCTACTTCATGTTAGATTGTTGATTTACATCTCAAGACATCATTCAAGGTATCATTGTCCATGTTTCATATTTCATGTTTCATGTTCATATTTCATTGTTTCTTCAAAAGGTTTAATTACCTAAACGGGGTTTGACCAAGGAAAACTCCTATTTCCTAACTATTAACAAGTTTTTTTATCTCTCTCTCTTTCTACATGTGTGATTGTAGATCTAGGTGTCTTGAAGCTTGAAGATCCTATGAATATTAGGTTCCAAGGTTGAAGAAAGTCATAAAGTTGTCACAAGGTTGTCATCTTCATGAAAAGTCACCTACAAGTTACAAATTAGGGTCTTAGATCTATAATCAAAGTGTGGAAGGAAGAGCAAAGATTGGAGACCAGATTTAGTCATTAACCTTCTGAAAAAGATAAGTGGGATTGATATGCCACTTGTGGCATATGAGTCCCAATACAGGGTTTTTCCCATACTTCAAGAGATTTAGACTCACCGTGCTGTCAGATTCTAGTTTTGGCACTAAAGCCCTAGTCTAGGACTAGACCACCCAAACTAGCGTATGAGTCCCAATGGACATTAAACAACAAGTTTTCAAGATTTTGGAGTTTACTTTTACCTCATTGTTCTTCCAAGTGCACCTCTATTCATTCTCATTTTGTTATTCTACATTTTAGTTTCATTTCCTAAGTCATTTGGTTAGGTTTTGCATAATACTTTGCATGTCATTTACATTTATTGTCTTTCCAATCCCTAGCTTGGTGGTGAACCCTCTTGTTGTCTTTAATCACACCCTAGGATACCTTATTGAAATATCTCTTTCACCCTCTCTATCTTCGAATTGAGATCTCTAAGGTTTCCGTAAGTGTAATAAGTGTGAAATAAGAACCCTACCCTTGTGCTCCATTCCTCAAAGGTGGGGCATACTATTTTCACTGCTACACTAACAATGCATAAGATTAAAATGTTTAATTTTCAACATAATCATTTTTTTTATTTTTAATGTTTTCAATGTTATCAACATTTTTAATATCTGTGGATGCTAAATTTGCATAATCTTCAACTTTAGTGAGTACATTAGTAACAATGTCAAATTGAACACAACAAATCAAGCATCCCTATGAGATAATACATCATGCTTCTAAATTAAACCAAATGAAACTTAAGCATATAAAAAAAACTATGAAGTATATTTATCTCATAGTGGATTGGTTCTTCTTCAATGTGGAAAGAATCCCTTTCCCAATCCTTTTCCAAGCTCCATGATACATTGATGATATGTTGATGATCAAGATGATGAATTATGGAGATAGATAATCAGATTGTCGAGGAGTAAAAAAATAGAGGAGGCCTCTATTTATGACCAAGAAGGATAGAAGAATGCCAAACATGGAGGATGTGGGACTAAAGATCCACCAATAGGAAGAAGCCACTTTTCAACTTGTGATAGGTTGAGGAATGAGCACATTTTGGTCAATGTGCCAAAGAGGGGGAGATTTCAAATTTGAATTTAAGAGTTGAATGCTAAGTGGTCGCGCCCACAAAAGGATATGAAAATCACAATAGAACCTAAAGGATATGAAAATCACAGTAGAACCTTTCCTAGGAATTGGAGATTCCGACAGGTGACTAATATCTCTCTGTGGGCATTCATTTACTTGTCAAACCAAGGGATGTATACTTTAAATGGTGCAGAAAAATATATGCACTAAGAACTAGTTTTGGTCAAATCTTAGCAAAAATAAATACTGGAAAAGAATTCTATCTATGCCACAGGAAGGTAATGCAAAGTTCTTTAACTCAACTATGATTTAATTAAAATAGAAACCATAACAGCTACGACTAAAGCACAAACTATGAACTGGACTTATGCTGCAGGAACAGGCACAGGGATGGATTCTCTATGCTGCAGGAGTAGTACAAGACTGAGTTTGCATGAAAACTTCAAAGATGTTAGCTAACTAATGATCAACAGAAAATAACAACCAACTAACTAGCTACAGATACTTATTAAGTGGGCCCCCTTAGCAAGCATCTACTGATTACGTAGGTGCTAAACTCATAACTTCATCAAACTTTATTCATGAAAATAGAATGGTATACATTGCTTTGTTGATATGGAAACTAAAAACAAACTCTATCTCTTGTCAAATAGATTATGCTTTTCATTATCATACTGATTCTTACATGATATCTGCTATCACTATGCTTCTATCTTACTCTAACTATCATCTCTCCCCCTCACTCACGCAGGAGGAGTACTTTATTTAAAATCAAGAGAGAAACTAATTAACTAACCCTATCAAAGAAAGACGTGGAAGTAAAGTGTATCCCAGAATCAAGGAACAAACTTCATAAATGAATTTATGCATTCAACCCGATCCAGAGAGAATCTAGTGCTCCACTCTTTCTAGATTGACTGTCATTAAAAATATTTCCCAACGGTTTCGGTCAAAGAGTCTTCACCAAAGCTTCCTCGAAGTCATGCAAGAAATGGACTTTACTGCAAGGTCGAGATCAGCTGCACTTGACTCGATCATTCTTCAACAACCTATGAAACAAAAGGTAACAGATGTGAAAGAAGAGGCATATGGCATATACACAATATCCATTTATTAATCACACATTTAAATCTATTTCATCATTCAAAAACTGTATGCAATATACTAGTCATTTAGGGATTCAATGGGGCAATAAATGTAATCAAGTCAACACAATAAGGTGCAGGAATATGAAAGTATTTTGCTACAGGATATCTCAATAAAAGGTTTCACAGAATTTAAAGTCACAAAATAACAAAAGTAAAGGCATAAAAAGTTTATCATAACATCCAAACTATGAGCACATTTTAAGCTCATCATTGCCCCCTACTTAACCCAATGCTGGTCCTCCAGCATTAACTTTCCTGGTGGTCTCTCTAAAGTCAATGGTTGCTGCATAACTCTGAAATAGATTTCCAAACCTGTAATAAAATCACCTGAAATCCTGGCACCTTTCATACCTTCGGTCTTCTAAACCATCATTAAGATTTGTAGCTTGGTGAGGATAGAGGGGCCACATTAGCACAGGTGGTCTGAATGTTAATGGCAACCACAGTTAAAATCTCATTTGAAGTCCCAATTGTATGTATCTACTTGACCATTTAAGAGCTGCTGTGAAATTTAAGGGACTATGTGGTTCTGATTTTCTTAACCCAACAGTTAATCTTTCCCATCTTTTCTCACTTCTGGTATATGCTAGTCTCCAAAATGAATATTGTTGTGCCTAAAATTCATCAGATACCTATTTCCTCATATCAAATATCTTCTCTCTGGCTGTAACATTATTAATACCATATGTCAGAGCAAACCAATCTTTCAGCATTACATGGGGGTTTGAACTTTGAGAGCGTAATGGAACAGGCTCAGTTTTCTCAATTTCTTCATATGTCTCCCACTGCCTGCCATAATTTGCCTCATTTTCTACCCATGAAATAAATTCTCTCAAATGAATATCACCAATATACAGAAGAGGATTCCATTCTATTTCAAATGGAATTAAAAATCCATGTAAATAGAATTCACAGAGAGAATTTCTTAACCAATTAGGGGCTGCCTGGTATGCTTTGTAAAATTCTTTGGCAGTGTGAAGTATAGGATCATGGTTTTTAGAAATTCTCATCAATTAGAACCATAATAATTGTTCCTTAAGACACAGAGCAGAAACTATGGGTGGTGGTCTGCATTCCATAATCTGACCAATTACTTTTAACATTTCATCCATTTTTTCTTTCAACTCAGCAATTTCCTGTTTCTGACTTTCAATTTCTTTTTTCAATTTCTTCCTTTCTACTTCCCATAGACTTTGCTACATGTCAGTCTGGGCTATGTGTCGGAAAGTCAGGGTTTGCAATGTAACTGTTTCCCAATTAGCTTTAACATATTCCAGAAACTCAATTAAAAACGTCTTCTTATAAACAATAATAGCTTTACAAGTTGCAGGGTTAAATATAGCTTCACTAGGTACATTCAATTGTTCAGTCTATTCTTGCTCTTTTTGAAAAATGAATTCTGGTTGCTGTGGTGGAGAAGACTGTGTTTCCTCCAAAAATTGCATAGCAGCAGTAGCCAAGTCATCAAGATTTGGTAACCCTTGCTCATTATACCCTAATTCTTTTGTCTCAACTTGTTCCTCTTTAGGAACGAATGAACTCTGAGCAGCATTCTTGGGCACATTCTGAGAAACATTAAATTTGGACTCAACAGACCCTTCTGAAATTACAATAACCTCTGGTTGATGTGAAGCAAGGGAGGTCTTAGATTGTTTCCTTGTGGAAACTCTTCTTGGCACTGATGTGGCTTTAGGAGGCATTCTAGTACCCTTCCTCTTTCTTGTCTACTCAGAGGGCTCTGCCCTACCAAAGGATGACAGTGAACTGGTGATAGAAATAGGTGTTGTTGTAGGAGAGACGGTTGCAGGGGATGATGCTACAGGAGATGGACATTGCCTTTTCTGAGAACGAGGGTCAGATTCTGGGGACCCTTCTGCCTTTGTTTTACCCTTCTCTCTCCTAGAGGCAAACCTAGTTTGTACCCTAGCAGAGGATTCAAGTGTGAAAGTTGTAGGACCGGGTGCTACAGGAGTAGATGACCCTTGCTCTGTTCTACTGGTAGATGCAACTTCTTTCTTCTTTTTCTGAGGCCATGGGGTAAGTACCCTAGGGGGTTGTAGAATTTGCAAGCTCTTTCTGGAAATGAATTGTTGCCAGGAAAGAGGTGAGACATCTCTTAAAGAGCACTCAATCAGTAATTTGATAAGGCCATGGTGAGTAACATAATTATCTTTCCCTTGTTGGGTTCCGTGCGCACTTTGTTCTAAAAATTTTAACAGAAAATTCAGAACATTTACAACTAATGCATACCTCATATGACTTAATAATTTGAAATGATGAGAATGCAGGTAGGAAAAATGGCCTTCACAGGTTAAATACTTGATTATATAAGCATCATACTTAGAATAAGGAGGCAACATTACCCGCTTGCATCCCTCCTTGGAGACTTCCAAAGGTCCATCAGTGGGCATTGAAAACTCAGCCCTTGCAATGGCAGCATCTAAAGAATAATTTTCTCCAATGGCTGGAAGCCCGGCTACTTCACCAATTCTATCTTCAGCCGCAACAACCATTAGACCCCATACAGTAGCTTCCCCTTCAGAAAGGGTTCTCAAAAATTCTCCAGCAGCATCCTCATCGAAAGTATTTAAACTCAGGAAATAATTCAACCATCCACATAGGCTGAATGCATGGAATGTTTGAGGATTTTTCAATAATAATTCATGAGCTACAGGGTCATGTCGTACCAGTTGACCACCCATGTTTACAATTTTCCCCTAGCTGAACTCAATTATTTGCTGAAAATTCAAATTCTCTGTTTCCCTTTCTATTCTGGTTTTTCTTCTATCATACTGTCACATTTCCTTCTTTTCCAAAAATGAGCTTTTGGAACAAGCAGTCTTAACCGTAATTTACAAGAAAAACATGTAATAAAGAAGGACATGCGATCACATTTGGAAAGTACCAGAAAAGTATTAAAGAAAGTTTATTTGTGCAGTTATGGCAGCGATGAAAAAATAGGTTTTAAAAGATGGATTACCCCGCCCCCTACTTAGAGTATGACATGTGTCCTCATATGTACTAAATAATAGGCAGAGATCGAGTAATAATGACTGGTACTATCATAGCAGTAAATGAATAAAATAAAATAAATCAAATATGTGATAAGAAAAGATATGGCATACCTTTGATAATTGCACGTACGTGTGAAGAAAGATGACAGTGTCTACATGAATCGACAGTTAGGAATAATATCTTAATTAAGGGTGATGTGGATGGATGAAGTGGATGGGTGACGTGGGCGGACGATATTAACGGATGGAATGGATGGATGAGATAGATGGATGGAAGATAAAGAAGTGAGATGGGGGCGATAAATGAAAATGGAGAAAAAGGGGTTTCCTTTTTAAAAAGAAAACCTTTTTTATGGGTATGTTTTTTTCAAAATTTTGGTGAAGCTGCAGGAGAAAGGCTAAAACCTTCGGCTACAGGAAGAGTAGCAGGAGGAACCTGAATGAACTGCTGCATGAATTCTTCCTTTGAGACTAGTTTATGGTACAACCGAAGTCAATGACCATTAACTAGCAATTTGAAATGGATTGAATCAATTGTCACCAGCTGTACAGCTCCATTGTTGAACACATTTTCAACTTCATACAGGCCAAGCCAGTGTGTTGTGAGCTTACCCTAGTTTTCTTGATATCTGGAATCATATAACAGAGCCCAATCTCTAGCAGAAAATTTCCTGGTTTTGATATGTTGATCATGTCATTTCTTCCTTTGTTGTTGGATTGCTTCTGTGTGTTGCAAGGCGGCTTTTCTCATTTCATCCAAAGCATTTAGCTATAAGAGATGGTCCTCCTGTCCTGTGGATATTTCCATATTGAGTTCAAGAGATATTATCAAAGTTTTGTGTTCAAATTCAATGGGCAGCATGGTTGTTTTCCTATAAAGCAGCTCAAAAGGTGTAAACCTAGTTGTTGTCCTCCATGTAGTTCTGTAGGCCCAAATTGCTTCAGGAAGTCTATTGCTCCAATCTTTTCTATGGATCTGCACTGTCTTTGTGAGGATCACCTCAATTTCTCTGTTTGTTACCTTCGCCTGGCTATTGGCTTGAGGATGATAGGGGTTGGACTTCCTATGTTTGATTTTATAGTCATTCATTAGGGAAGTGATCAGATTCAATGTGAATTGAGCTCCCTGATCAGTTACGAGCTCTCTGGGAACTCCAAATCTAGAGAAAATTTGTTCATACAGAAACTTAGCAACTTTGTTATCCCGAGCATGAGTCATAGCTTTTACCTCGACCCATTTTGTTACATAGTTCGTGCAAACTAGAATATATGACTTGCCATTTGATGGTGGATCAATTGGTCCCACAAAATCCATCCCCCATTTATCAAAAGGGGTGACTATGACCTGTGGATAGAGTGGCATTTCATCTAACTTAGTTGGTCTTCCCATACGTTGGCATCTGTCACATTTCCTTGTATAGGCCACAACATCCTTGTATAATGTTGGCCAATAGTACCATGTTGTAAGAATCTTCATTGATGTTCTTTTTGCTGCAAAATGTCCCCCACATGGTTCATCATGGCAAGTATGTAAGATATCATAAGTCTCATCTTCTCTTACACATCTGTGCATTATTTGATCAGGTCCAGTATAAAACAGACAATTTGCAATCCAGAAAAAGTTAAAACTTTTCTCTATTAGCAATTTCTTTTCTTTTGGAGAAAAGTGGGCTGGTATTCTGTTTGCTGCTAGGTAATTGGAAATGTCTACATACCATGGTGTATGTGTAGCAATGGAAAACAAGTGTTCATTTGGAAACCTATCATCAATGACCTCATGTTCAACCGGTGCAGCTAATTGAAGTCTTGATAAAAATTCAGCTACAACATTAGCTCTTCCTACTCTGTCAATGATTGTAATGTCAAATTCTTGTAATAACAGAAGCCATCGTGCCAATCTACCAGAAATGGCAGGTTTGTTCATCAGATACTTGATTACTGCATGGTCAATATGGATGAATATCTGATAACCTATGACATAATGCCTAAATTTATTTAAAGCATACACTACTGCAAGCAATTCCTTTTCTGTAATAGTATAATTGAGCTCAGGACCTTGAAGGTTTTTGCTGATAAAGTAAATAGCATGCTCAATTGAATTTTATTTTGACTTAAAACTGCTCCTATACCAAAATCAGATGCATCAGCATGTATGTGAAAAGACAAATTCCATTTTGGACCTTGAAGAACAGGGGCTTTAGTAAGCAAGTCCTTTAGTTGTAGGAAAGATTTTTCATAGGCTTCTGTCCACTCGAATTGAAAATTCTTTGTTAACAGGGCATAAAGTGGGCTGAAAATTTTACTGAAATATTTTATAAACCTTCTATAATATCCTGCATGGCCAAGGAAACTTCTAACATCTTTTTATTTTGCAGGAGTTTGTAAATTCTGAATTACTTCAATTTTAGCAGATCAACCTGAATTCCATTCTTTGAAACATGATGACCTAGAACACTACCTTCTTCCATCATTAGAAAACACTTTTCACTGTTTAGAGACAAATTTTTCTCTCTGCACCTTTTTAATACATTTTCTAAATTCACCAGTACTTCTTTAAATGTGACTCCATAGGTAGTGAAATCATCCATATAAATCTCCATACATTCATGAGATATGTCAGCAAAGATACTAATTACTGCTCTCTGGAATATTGTTGGATTTACTCTTCTTTGAGGTTGTCTAACTAGTAAACAATCTTCTTTGATATATATCATGTGAGTACAAACTCAATGATCTATGCCTTGCATGTCCCCATATTCCCATGCAAAAGCTTTATGATGTTTTTATAGCATTTGTGATTGTTGTGCCCTTAGCACACACACCCTGTTCAGAACGAGGACCCTCTTTTCTTTCGCCTTGTCAGGTCCTTTTGGGGCTACCTTGTTTTGCATGCCCCTCTTTTTTTTGATGTTTCAGATGGTCGATGTTGCTCTAAAGTCCCATCATAAATCGATCATGCCTTCGCTTTTGGTTTTTGCTGCCTTTCTGGGCCTCAGGGAATCCCTTTGGCATTTTGGCCATGAAACAGCTTCGGGCCCCTCCGGGCCCAGGCATCCGAGGTTCCCCTTTCGGGTTTCCCCTCTGGAAATGCCGCCATTTGCGGCATTTTTCGAGTGTCTTTCCAGACCTCAGGGTCCGCCCTACTGCCCGCTGTCTGAAACTTGTTGCTAAATTTTTTGGGGCGGTGCTTGCCCCTCCAGGCCCCCGACCCCAGAAGTCCGCTTCCAGACTTCCATCTTGGTTTTGCCGACCGTGACGTCAAACCTCCTGCGGCGACCCACCCCCGGGTCCCGCCATCGTCTTCACTGCCCGCAGTGTAATCTCGCCCACTATCTGCCTCGGGACCTTCCGGGCCCGGCCATCCGGAGTTCCGTTCCCAGAATTTCGTGACAGTTTCACCGCCCCTGACGGCGGATGTCTGCCGGCTCCCCGCCCTCTACGCCCTGGGCTGCTCCTCACCATTGCCATTAGAAATTGGAGAAAATCAAACAGCGGCTGTCACGCCACATCTTCCCGGGCACCGGGTCCCGGCGTCACTGCCACCGCTGCCGACCTAATTTCAAACTCACCAACTTTTCTCGCAGTCGTACGAGTATTTATTGCAGTCATTCATGGTAGTTTGGGTATAAAAGGCCCAATCTGGGTAGTCATTATCATTCTACAGGATTGGAGCGAATTGCACAACCTATCATCTGGAGCCCACAACCTTCAACAAGCGTCGCAATCATCGTCGTCAACATCATTTTGTCGACTCCTGGTAGAACCCACATCTTCGTGCTCTGCGTGTTCAAGGTAGGCCATCGGTTGCCCTCTCGTACATCTTTTTCATGATTTTTGAAGTTTTAAATGAATGAACTAATTGTTAGGGAGGCATAAAGAGGTAGAAAACTAGATTGCATGCCAAACCCATATGGCGAAAAATCGAGCAAACACTTAGAATACCCTCCTTGCCAAATCGGGACGTCCCCCTGCCGCGGCTATTCTTCGCACAGGGAAAACGTCTTTCCTGGGCCTGAAACCCACTTTTTCCGTCAAAACTCAAAACTCCAAACACTCGCCGAAGGCAATCCCTCTCGGCGGCCCCGTTTGGTCAGGTTTCCCCCCTCGGACTTCTGTGTGCCTTTCGCCGCATTTGAATGGCCAATCAACCCTGCCTCCCCAGCTGCCGGATCCCGATTTCGGCTCTGCCATGAAAATATGAAACTGAACCTACAACCTTTGGCCGTCCCGGGCCCGAACCCCGGAGTTTCGCCTTTGGAGTTCTGTCAGGGGTTTGCCTTCCCCAAACGGAAAACGTCATCCGGCGTCCCACCCTCCGGGCTCTGCGGATGCTTCAGCCCTTTTAAAACCCTTAGCAAATTTAATCACACCATCATTTTGCCTTCTGGCCCCAAATGTCGTGCATTCGTTCCTTATTTTTTGCCATTCCCCACAGCGAGGTCTTTCAGTGAACACTCTGATGCTGCCCGACCCCTGGACTCTGACCATTTCGCCGCCGCTCGCTTGTTGTTTCCCATCTGCGGTTGCAGTATCCTCAGAGTCTGGCTCCCAGACTTCTGTTCTTGGAAGGCCATCGCACTCCTGATGTCAAAATCCTCGCTTCGTCTACCCAGGTGTCGTGCCCCAAACTTCCCTCTGCCATGTGTTCTCACCAAAACTCCTCGCGACCACCGACGCATTGGGCCCTGTGTCCTAGAATTTTGGTCCTCGCCCACCATTCTGAATGGAGCTTCCCACTTGGCCTTCCACTCTTCGGGCGTCGGTGGTTGGACTTCCGTCCATGGAAGTCCGCCTCTTAAACACTGTTCCTAACAAAAATTTTATCCCAACACTCCGGCCTCCATACCCCGTCATGCCAATTGTCGCTAAGTTTAAGCGACAAGCTCATACCGCCGGCTTTCATCCCCCAGGCTTCCCTTGCCAGACTTCTGTGCGAGGATTGCTGTCCCAAACGACGAAGTCCACCCACCTTCTCGGTGTTGATGGCTTGAGCCTTCAAAGCAAAATGAAGATATGTCAGCCGTCCTTTGGCCCCCTAGACCCCAACCCGCGGACTTCTGCCTCTGGATTTCTATCTATTGTCCACCATCACCAACGACCATCTCTCAACGGCTTCCCGGCTTGAAACCTCTGAGTCCTCCTAGATCCACCCAAACAAGCCCAAATTTGGAATATGACCTCGACCCACGTCCTAAAATTTGCTCTTTTTCATCATGAGCCTCCTAAAACATCAAAATCTGACCCAAAAAGGTCTCCAGGAGCTTTCGGCTACGTTTTCCCTTCTAGACAAATTCATGCCAGGGAAGTCTGGCCCTCCGAGCCCGGATTGTCCAAACGCCCTGAAATGAAGATCAATAACGTCTAGAGATAAGATTTATGATATACTTGATTGATTATTTAGATGTTATTTTTGAGAAATGAACTAACATGAACGCTTTTGATATTTTATTATGCTGACCTTGCCCTTGCTTACAAAATATATGGAATCAGCTGCAAGAACTTCAGGGGCATCCGCCAAAAAAGATAAGGGCAAGAAGTCAGGAAGGACCCTTCGGGGAAAGGAAGACAAAGACTAAATAAAATATCAGTTCCAGGGTGAGCCGCTTCACTCCAAGATCACAATCGACTATAAAGAAATTTTAGATACTAATATTAGCTAGGTGAATATTGATGAATTCACTCAGAGGGTCAGGGTCAACCTGACAAGGAAGAATGCCAGATTAATACTGCATAGTGGATTAGCCAAGGCTGCCAGTTTCCCTCCATCTCTCGTGGCCCTCTAATTAGTAATGGCTTGCTGAGAAGCCTATCAGCCAGACACCAAAACAATTCTGGATAAGGAGGGGAACATCCTTGCAGACATGTTGCCAGAAGGGATCACCAAGACATTCCACATCCCCATGTTCCAACAGATGGAGTTCCCCACATTAGATGAATGCCAAGTGGCGTGGGATGCTAATCCATTAGGGTGCAAGAAGTCAATCAACCTCCATTGGCTAAAGGAAAACTGGGCAGCGTTGTGAAGGTTCCCCAAGAACTCTTCCGTAGCGATTTCCACGAGGATTACCATGACTTGGTAACCTTATTGAGCAGGGTCATGGGTCTCCCAATGGCCGCCTACTTCCAAAAGTGGATGACATACTATATTGAGTAGATCCTACGGGGAAATGAGGACGTCACAACTAAGGTCTTATTCTACTGGGGAGGCATTATTAGCAACTGCTTCCACGAGCAGTTTATCAACATGAAAAAGAGCTCCAAGTTTTACATGACCTCCTACCTTGTCTACTCCTTGGCAGATCAAAGGCAATATAGCGGGCTGTTTATAGCACCCAATCAGGGGCAGAAGTGAGGGCTTAAAGCCTATGACAAGTACTAGCAACTCCAATATCGGAATTTCAAGAAGGAGTACTGCAGGGTTAATGACGCCTTCACTGGCCACATAATCAGGTTGATCACTGGAGACTTTGAGAGGAGGGTCTCCCATAGCACCCGGGCGCTCCTAAAGTAATATACCTTCTTGTTCATCCAGTTTCCCAAGTTTACATACATCCGGGCCCAAGGTTTCACGGAAAGGCCAAACAGATTACTTTAGTACCCAAATGACAGGATTATCCTCTTGGAGCTCTCTCGGCAACTCTAGCACATCCAAGCAATCTTTGGCAATAAGCATGTAGCAGGGATCCCCTACCCCATGACCCTCGGCTAGGGCCTGTATCAATTATAAACGTCACAATGTGCTAGTAACTCTGAGAAGGAGCTCAAGGATAACAATTTTGACTAGTACACTGCCCGCCCACGGATGGATCCACATGGCCATGTAAGGAAGGCACTGGGGCCGACATATGCCCACCAATACCACATTGAAGATTTCTGGGCCGATTGCTAGGATGACAAAGAGGTGCACGTAAAGCACTACATGCGCATGATGGTGCTGTTCCTAAGAAGAGTGCAAACATTCCCGGTACCAAACCAGGTTGAGGAGGATGAGTCCACCATTATGCACCCAAGGTACCCAATGGTTGCCAACCTGCTGATACCATCAATCGACTGGGATGAACAAGAGGTTGATGACTTAGACACCATCACCCAACCGATCATAACTCGCACCAGGGAGTGGATCGATGGACAAATGGCGCATCTGAAATGACAAGGGGTAGTCCTAACCTATGAAGGGCTCAAGAGTGAGCCAAGTGCCTCAGAGGACGTTGCTGCCACCACATCAACTGGTGAGACCTCCAAGTCTCCTCCAGTCACCAGGTCCCATAAGAGAAAGAAATGGGAGGTTCATCTCCTAAGTGACTTAAGCAGGAAATTGGTGCGGAAGAGGCCCGGCCTCCCTTGCCTCTCCCTTCCCCTCCTGTGGCACCTCCAACCTCTCTAGCTGTGGTTGTCGCTTCTCCGCCAGCGATGAAAATTTTAGTCCATCTTGCTCCTTCACCCCCAGTCGAGTTGATAATTAACGTTGACTCCTTTTTTGACATGACCACTCCCCCTTCCTCTTCTACTGCTATGTTGCCGATCACATCGATCCCTTTGGCAACAATAACATCACCTGTTCCCCTTGCCACTATGCCCGAGGCTTTTACAAACCACATGTCGAACCCTCCCCCTGAGCTCTCCCAAATATTGATGAAACCAACTCTCCAAGGAGCCCTTGTTGAAGTCCTTGCAATGGCTCAGCCTTCACAACCGCCAACAGGGCCACCAGCTATGGAAACTACAATGCTTATCTCAAAGGAGTTGGAGGAGTGAGAGCAGGAAGCCTCAAAGTCTATAGAGGAGGAGGCTGATGAGTATCATGAGCACTCCGAGTATGAGCAGTGAACCATCGACAAGGTGGTCTATGAGGGGGAAGAGACGGGCTTTTCCGGGAGTGGAGATGAGGAGGACGGCTTGGGTGCTAAGGAAATCATCCAAACTTTCGATGAGGACCTTGGGGAGGAGATGGCGTAGCAGCTAAAGGACGTTGGGGAGGAAACAGAAGAGTCACCACATGGTGAAGAAGGGTAGCCACCAAAAGAGCAGCAGATAAAAGATTTGACAAAGGCTAACACCCATGTTGCTAAGAGCCCTGAGGTCGAGACTACTAAAGAGAAGAAAGAAGAAGAGGCAGCGAAAGAAGAAACTCCCATCCAGTAGTTATCCACCAAGCTGCCTGTCAAATGCCTCATATTCATTCATGACTCCGATGAAGAAGAGGATGCTACCAAAGAGAAAGAAGAACCCCAAAAGGGAAAAGAGGTGGAAGTCTTGCCTCTGACTGAGAAGGGCGAGAGTAGCCGTGAGTCACCCAAGGATAAGTCTGCTATGCCCGAATGGCTGGAAAAATAGCTTGAAAAGATGACCCCTGTGCTGAAGGACCCAAGGGCAAGGTTGGAAGCCATCTTGGCTCAGTCCCAGATCACAAATTGCAACGCCTACTATTGGCTAGGCAGGGGTGAGCTATAACATCTCCACCATTGACTTGGGGACAGTAACTAGAGAGAAAAAGGTCAAACACCTAGAGGAGTCGGTGGCCATGGTGGTGCACCTAATAAAGCAGGACAAGGTCTCCAAGGATGAGCTCAAGGTGCAGGTTGCAGCATTAACTGACTACATACAGGAATGGTCCTTAGTGGATGACCTGCCCACCACGTCCACGACTGTGCCTCAGTTGCTTTCCAAAGAGAAAATAGACAAACTGGAGAGAAGGAAGAACTTGGAGAAAACTACCGAGGATTGGTTTCGGTAGGTCACATACGTCAGAAACATGGGAATCAGCAGGGCTGTGCAGACAGCCAACAAGTTCTTGGACCTGATGTAGTCCTTGGAGAGCACAAAGAGGCTCTACACCAATTTCCCCACCACCTACGACTCCACCTTCCCAAGAATTGAGGCTATCTTTCAAATGCCTAAGGCCACGTGGGAGGAGAAGCTAGAGCTAAGAAAAGAAGATCACTGGCTAGTGGACGTGTGGTGCAGAGACCTCAACAACCGAAAGGAGAGGTTAGAGCAAATCCTGGGCATGGTGGATCTAGACATTGAGTGGATCAGAGAGATCCGGGCAGAATGTGCCCGATATCTCAAGCTGACAACGAACTCTGATATGCCCACAGTGCAAATGGATCCAGAGAAGATCAAGCCATACTTCTAGGAGAAGATGAAGGACGGGATAGCTGGAGAAATCATAACAAAATTCCTAAGTTTTGTTGCTTGTGCCTTTGACCAATCAGAGCTGTTCAGAGACCAAGACTCGAAGTATGACAAAGATTGGAAAAGGCTGGAAGAGAACGCTAAGGAATGGAGCTACCAAGCATTACAATGTGAAATCCTTGAAATCGACAAGCTCCAAGCGGTCATCCTCAAATATATAGAACACGCAGCTTCCGAGGAACAGCAGGACAACCCAACCAAAGACAAAGATCTTCCTAAAGAGTAGCTACAGTAAAGAAAACAACAATTAGCCATAGGACGAAAGAGCTATAGTGTCATCCACAAGATGACGAAATAGGGAAGAGACAAAAATGTAATTTTAAATTGAGATCTATTCGGGAATAGGTGAAACCCTATTTTGTAATGAATCTTGGCCACACAATGAAAATGAATCTTGGCCATTCATTTAACTTCTTGGAAACTATAAATAGGGCACTCCTCTCATTTGCAATGAGAGAGTTGAGTTGTTATAAAGACACTGCTGAAATTTATAAGAAAAGGCATTGACTTGGTGTATTTTCTTGATTTCTCTCATGTTGTTTTCTTCATTCTCCAAAGTTAGATGCTTGACTTAGATATTATTGCTGTTTAGTTAACTTTCTTATTTTTTTGGATAAATCTTAGGGAATGCTATTGGGTGATTGTAAAAATTCCTGTTTTGTTGATGATTCCTTAGTCCATACTTTTTGCTGTTTGCTGATGGTAAATAGCTGTGCAAAGTTAGCCTGGACTTGATTTCAAAAGTTGTTCCAAACATTCATCTTTGATTCATGCATGTATGTGGTGGATGAAGGATGAAATATTTGCAACCCTTAGAAGATAGTACAATTTCCATGATACAGTGAAATCCCTGATTAAGTGGGATATTGTTTTAAAGAATTGTCCATTGCAGGTTTTCCATTGTCACTATTCATTGCTAGCTTCAGACTTAAGAACTTTTCCTCTCCTTCGCCCTTTTCTTTTTTTTAGTAACTGATCTATGCTAAGGTTCATTGCACATTGTAAAGCCAAATCCAAAAACTAAATCGAGTCCAAGATTGTTGTTTGAACCTACAACCAATGCATAATAGCCCTTATCCTAAAAACTCCATTTTAATATCCAAATTCCATGCTTTGTATCCTTACTTTGTATTTTCTATAAGATTGCCTTGTGATTCTAGCAAATCACATCAAACTACTAAGGTATCTGAGCACTCTCATGACCTGACATCCGAGAGACCTTCGAATAGTGTTCTGCAATCCGATTGTGGAGTATTATCTTTCAAGAGAGGTAGTGCACCTATGCACTACCTGTATTGAGAAGTGCATAAAAACACCATCAATAGAACTAGCACTAGAAGGAGGGCTTAGCACATTGGGAATACAAAGCTAAAGGTTGGAAGTGATTCATTTTATGCCCTCCTCCTCCTAATGCCATTAATAGAACTGGTGCTAGAAGGAGGGCCTCGGTGCAAATGCTAAGTTAAAGGATAAAGCGAAGCTAGATCGAATTGGATCATTCTCCCTGGAAAGATTTTAAAGAGTTCTATGGTCAGTACCAAACAAGGGAGAATTCGAAGAGTTATAGCCTCCCACGAGGGCAAAGCAGGCTCAAGGAAGTAGTGTTGTCTCTCCCTCCTCCATTCCATCTGCCTCCATATCACCCTCACTTTCATTTGGTTGGCCTTCATCTTCCACCCAACCATCTCAAACAACGTTTGCACATCCTACCTCCGGCAGCCAGAGGTTCGCTCCTCCCCCAACCCTTCCATCCCAAGGCACAGTCTAGGCAACCATAGCTCAAAGGAAGCCCCATATTGCTATTGTGTTGCAAATACAGCCTCAAATTCCCGTTTTCCAATAGCAAGCACCACCTTCGTCAACCCCTATGGCTTGGTTAGCACATAACCCATCGCCGATACATTTTGCTGTCTATAATGATATGTCCAAGAATCTGGAGAGATTTTGTTCGAAGTTCCATCCGCACGATCTACAAAGAATAGGTAAGGAGCGTATCAAAATATTCGAGACAGCGATCACCGAAATGTAAGTGGACCACGAAGACGTTGCATGTCACCTTTTTCCGCATTCATTGGGGGAAGATGCCTTCTATTGGTACATTAATCTGCCAAGGGGGTCCATTACCTCGTGGAACCTAATGAAGAATGCCTTCCTATAGAAGTACAAGATCCCCGTCAGCCCTTTGGAGCTTTACCAATAGTTCATGTCCATCAAGAGGGAGGTCAACGAACCTATTGGCTCCTTCAATGACCGCTTCCATCGGGCTTACACAAGACTTCAGGACCCGTACCTCTATAATGATGCGGCAGCCCTCCCGGTCTATTATGCAGTGCTAGACAACCTCACGTCAGCCTTGGTGAAAAGGATGCGCCCACTACTTACTACCCTAGTGGCCGCCTATGCGGAGACCATTATCGCCAGCGTGGACTTGGGGCAAAATATCTCCGACCCGCTACCTTCCTTGGGGCTGGTAGCCCACTCAATGCAGATTTGGGGGCTTGATTAGGCTTTTGCCCATCAAACCCCTCTTATGAACCAGGTACCCCAATTGCTTATGGTGCCGCATCCGGGGTAGCCATTGAATCATGCGCCTCCTCCATCTTCCTATTTGTAGCCCCATCAGCAGTACCACTACTCTCAGGCTGCTCCACAACATCAAGCATATTCCCAATAGCCCCAAGCACCATTGTACCTATCAAGACCTGAGTTTTCTCCAGCCTATCAAAATCAACCGACAATTCCACCCGCTTTTCTCCAAAATCCAGTGTTGTTGGCTGGGTGCGCAACTGAGAAAGATAAGTTAGAGGAACTGACGAACATGATCAAGAAAATGTCCATGGAAATGATGCACCTGAAGAACCAGAATAACCAGTTGTAGGCCTCCCAACGTAATTTCCAGGTCAATCTCAATCGGGACAGCCGAGACAATCATGAGGTAGGCGCTTCCTCCGGGCAGAATTATGAGAGGGGGAAAACCGCCAATCAAAATGTAGAAAGGAGACCTTCTCAGAGGTAAAATCGCACATGGAACACCAGGCCCAATAATGGTGGAGTCTCCACACCTTTTCATCAACTGACAAGCAACGACAAGACATCTAGCTGTGTATATCTAGCCGAACTAGCCTTGTCCGGATGGTGTTGACTTCACAAAACCAGCAGGCATTCTAAGCTAGATTGTCCCGAGTTCCAGATAGCTGCTGAAATTTTCCAAGTGGAGGTACAAAATGTGGTCGACAATGCCAACTGCAAGGACATCATCCCATCTGAACCCTACAATTCCTCGTGTCTGGTAGTCAATCAATCACCATTTCTGCAAGGTGACTGCAATGAGCCTGAAGTCGAATCTGCTCCTGTTGAGGGTGGAGAAGCACAAGAGGTAAGTAATGAATAAACCTTTGCTCAGCTCTTTGATTCAGTAGATAATGGTCTGGTAGATGAAGAGGAACCCTTTGTAGATGAGGTCCACATGTTCCATCAATGGTCGAGTCCCTATTTTCTTAGGAATAGACAAGCGGGCAGACCCTTTACAACTTCTACCCTGCCAAACAATTTTGCCACCCCGCTTGATCCCAACACCAGTAATAACCCTGGGCTTCCTCATATACTTGCTTAATACCTCAACAAGAACTAGTCACAAAACCAGCCACAAAATTAGCCTCAAGGCCAACCCCAAAATCTGCATGGGCAAACGAAGGTCCAAACCCCTAGTTCTACCATAGGCAAGATTTTTGGCTCAAAAATTGAGCAAATGGGTGAATATGTAGCAGAAGAGTTCAAGAAGGTAAAAATAAGCTTGTCAGCCTTCGAATTACTCAAAGTTTGTGCTGTAAGGCATGCCTTCTTTAGGGTTCTGAATGGGACTCCATCCTCTAACACGACATAAGAAACTCCAGCCAAGAGGGTTACCTTTGAAGAGCCTAGGAGAGAACCGGAGCTATAGGATAATACCGGGAGAATAAAGGATGCCCTCGTAAATCAATCAACAAGTAAGCAAAGTGAAAAGGAGCCAGAAAGGGCTAATAGGCAGTTCTCCAAGGACCAACAATTTAACCAAACCAAGGATACGGGCAATGATAGGAACAAAGGTCAAATAGCTCACATAGACACACCTATGGGCATCCTCCAAGGGAGACTAGAAACTCCCCCTTTCCTGACCACCATTAAGATCTTTGGGAAGAACTTGCACAACTGCCTGCTCGATTCAGGGGCTTCTGCCAATGTCATGCCCTTAGCAATATGCAAGGCTCTCGACATCACTCCCATGCCTTCAAAGAGAAAGGTCACCCAGCTGGACAAAATAGAGATTAACATCGTGGGTGAAATAAACTGTATCCCGATGCAGATTTTCGTAGACCCGCAGATACAATAGGTCATTGATACTCAAGTGGCTGACATTCCTGATGCATATGGGATCATCTTAGGAAGGGAATTCACTAAGGCACTAAATGGATACACCACCACAGACCTTTCTCACATGTGGCTGCCATGGAAGGGGCTACCAAATCAAATTCGTATCGACCGTGAACCTCGTATGAAGTACATAATCACAGAATACAATAACCTCAGTGAGGTGTTGTTCGTCGAGACCAATTTAGGGAATTACCGCCCTTTCACCTACCAAAATGAGCTCGGGCTTCAGGAAGAAAGTGCAGATGAAGTATTGCTGGTGTTGTGTAGTCCTTCGACTAGTTCTACACGAATGCCCCTAGACACAGAAACATTGGCAGAACCTGATGATGAATCGGATAAGCATGACGATTGGGGATTACTCAATGGCTTCCAGGAATTCATGGAAAAGTGCGTAAGGGATCAACTTAGTCTGGGGGCCCAAATGAATTTCTAGGATCTCTTATTGCCAAACTGGTGTAGGGTTCACAATGCTGCACACTCCGAGTTTGATTGTTTCTTGTGCCAAGCAGTAGTTGCACATGTTAGAAAATCAACTACCCCCTAGATGGAAATGCCAAAGGAAACACCAGTAGAGCCTCCTGTTGATCTCCATATCGAGTTAGAAAACCCCCCTAAGATCACAGGGCCAGCTGTCTAGCCGAAAGGGAACGAAAGTTCAATCAGACCCGATGATAAGGAATCCTCCGCATGTTTGACACTCTGATTTGATGGATCAAAGTGCAGGCAAGGAGCTGGAGCTGGATTCAAACTTATCAGCCCAACAGGTAAGAAATTTCTCGCTGCCCACCGATTGTAGCTCTATTGCACCAATAACACAGCGAAATATGAAGCTTTAGTCTTTGGCCTTCTTATGGCCTTGAAGAAAAATGTGAAAGTGCTGCAAGTCTTCGGGGATTCCCAACTCGTAGTCAAGCAGGTCAGAAAGTTGTATTCCTGCCATGATCGGAGACTCACAAACTACAGGCATAGGGTCTGGGATCTTTTGGAGGGTTTAGATGCATTCAATATATAATTGATCCCGCGTACTCAGAATCACACAGCTGATGCCTTGGCTCAAGCGGCCAGTACTCTACAACCCCTTTCTTTATCTGGGCTCAAGAAATTCACTGTTGAGCTAACGTCCTCGCCATCATTCCTAGATAATGTTACCCACCTACAAGTCTTTAATGATGACAAGCATATCCTTCAACTCATCACAAGTTCTAATGTCTTCACAGCTCAAATAATTGATGAATCTAATCCATAGGAGGCTGAGCTAGACATCGAAGGGGTTATCAACCTCAAAACCAACATAATCCCCAGAGGCATGATTCAACTAGAATGCATATTTGACTTGGATCAAATCAGAGATCAAGGTCAACAAACAAAAAAGGAGGCCATCAACAACCAATGCAACACTCATAATCTTGGGACAACTGAGGAGACTAAGAATGTTTTTATCGGCAAGGTGTGCATGCCAGAGGAAAATAGAGGAATTACGAATGCATTACGAAGATACCATGATGTGGTGGCATGGAGCTACGAAGATTTTAAAACATGACACCTCTTTCATTACACACACCATCCCTCTCAAGACCGAAGTGAGGCCATTCCGTCAACGGCAGCGCCCTATCAATGCCTTGCTAGAACCTGTCGTTTATAAGGAGGCGCAAAAGTTACTCTCAGCAAGAATCATTTTTCCCATCGGGCATTCCACATGGGTGGCCAACTTGGTCTCGGTCAGGAAGAAGAACAGGGAGATTATATTTTGCATGGATTTCCGCAATCTAAACCGCACCTTAGAGAAAGACAACTATCCCGTACCCTTGCTAGATGAAGTATTGCAGATCGTCAATGGCTCCTAGATGATGTCTTTCCTTAATGGGTACTTTGGATACAATCAAGTAATGGCACAATATGAGGATCGTCACAAGACAACATTCACCACTAAGTGGGGGATGTTTGCATATAGAAGAATGCCTTTCGGGCTCATCAATGTTGGCGCCACTTTCCAATGCACCATGGATATCGCCTTGAAGGACCTAATTGGAAAGTGCATAATCATCTATATGGATGATTTCACCGTGTTTTCTAAAAAGCGAGGCAATCATGTCTCTGACTTATGCAAGGTGTTTCAAAGATGCAGAGAGTTTGAGGTTTCCCTCAACCCCAAGAAGTGTATTTTTAGAGTGACCGAAGGCAGATTGCTCGGGCACATTATTTTGGAGCAAGGAATCTCCATTGATCTTGAGCGCATCGAGTCTTTACTCAAAATTCAACCCTTGGGCAGCAAGAAGAAATTAAAATCTTTCTTTGGAAAGATCAACTTTGTCCGAAAATTCATCATAGGTTTCACAGAAATTGTCAAACCTCTCAATGCCATGCTCAAACAAGACGCCAAAGTTGAATGGACGCCAGATGCCAAACAATCCTTTGAAGAAATAAAACAAGCTATCACTGAGGCACCTGTGTTAGTTAGCCCAGATTATCTGAAGCCATTCTACATCTACTCATTTGCTTCAGAGCATTCTTGTGCTAGCATGTTGACCCAGAAAGATGATGAAGGAAACGAGCATCCAATCACCTTCATGAGTGCTCCCCTCAAGGATGCTGAATTATATTATCACAACATCGCAAAGCAAGCATATGCTCTTGTTAGAGGAGTGAAGAAATTTAGACACTACATTCTATGCAATAAGGTGTTCGCCATTGTCCCCGTCCCCGCAGTAAAAACGCTGCTCATGCAGAATGAATTGGGCGAACAAAGGGCTAAGTGGGTCACCCTGCTCCAAGAGTATGATATGGAGATCTAACCGATGAAACTGGTACGAGGGCAGGCACTCACGAGCACAATTGCTGAAACAGCAGCAAAAGCTGGACCCGAACTCACTGTGCAGCAGTATCAGCTTGAAGATGTCTCCCCGGGAGAATGGTACCAGAATCTCTACTATTTGTTGAACTATAAGTGCCCGCCGCACCTGCAAGGAGTCCAAAAGAGGGCCCTAAGATTGAAAAGTAATGGTTACATGTTACAAGGTTCCATTCTCTACAAAAAGAATCATGAAGGCATTTATCTGAGATGCCTTGGCAAGGAAGAAGCAGAACACATCTTGAGAGAGTTTCACAATAAATTTGGCATGGGCCACAGTTCTAGTTCCTCCACGACACATCAAATATTGAGAGTAGGGTATTATTGGCCCACTGTCTTCAAAGATTCCCATTGCCATGTTTGTTCATGTCACACATGCCAGACCATTGCCACTAGGGAAAGGAATGTTGCTGTCCCACTGTAGCCTGTGCTGGAGGTAAGGCCTTTTGCGCAATAGGGTCTCGACTTCATCGGTCTGGTAAGCCCTCCATCATCTGTGGGGCATAAGTACATTCT
This sequence comes from Sequoia sempervirens, assembly GCA_007258455.2. Taxonomy (NCBI): domain Eukaryota; kingdom Viridiplantae; phylum Streptophyta; class Pinopsida; order Cupressales; family Cupressaceae; genus Sequoia; species Sequoia sempervirens. Next base: position 563,678,548 of record VDFB02193867.1, on the reverse strand, counting down.
TACCACTACTGATTATTGTACTAGATGGATGGAAGCAATAGTATGTAAGCAATGCACAACTGAAGTAGTTACTAATTTTCTAGAAAGTTTCATTTTAAATCGCTTTGGCTATCCATATGCTTTGGTATGTGATAATGGACCCACATTCGCTTCATTAAAATTTTCTAGTTGGGTGTTTGACTATGGAATAACCCTTAAATTCTCATCCAATTACTACCCTCAGGGAAATGACCTTGCTGAGTCCATGAACAAAAACTTGATTACAGTGATCAAGAAGTTGCTAGATAAGAATCCCAATGACTAGCATACCAAGCTCCGCTTCGCCCTTTGGGATGATCGCATCTGTCACAAGGGTGCCCTAGGTGATTCTCCGTTCCACCTTGTCTATGGCCTAGAGCCTATATTCCCCATCCACCTGAAGATTCCTACTCTTCAGTTCATCAACAATTTTTATGAGGGATGAGATCGTAGGGAAGCTTGGTTAGTTGAGCTCTTACATTTAGAGGAAGTTTGAAACCGTGCAATAGAAAATTTCACCAAATATTAGGGCATAGTTAAGAGATGGTTCGACCGTCGAGCCAAGATCAAGGCCTTTAGAATTGCAGATTTGGTCCTGTATTGAGATAAGGCCCATGAAAAGAAAGGGCAACACAAAAAAATTGAGAAGCTTTGGCTTGGGCCCTTTCAGATAGCTGAGATTTTGGGAGATAATGCCTTCTGCCTAAAGACCTTAACCAGTGAGAATGTCCCATTGCCAATCAACGGGTAGCACCTGAAACATTACTTCCAGGCTTGAGCTCCTTCGAGCTCTTTGTTGTAAATACTTGTGCATAGGTTAGAGTAGTTTCTTTCTTGCTTGTTTGCATTTTGTTTGCGTCGTTTTTTTGTTTTCTCCCTCCCAGCAATTTTGTTTCGAAAGATGTTCCCCGCTCCCTTTGTGGTGGTCGTGCTTGCCTGGCAAGCGGTTCACTTTGCTGTCTGTTCTTTGTGTTATTTGGTTAAACATTCACTCTAGATTATCAGTCTTTGAAAGCTACCCACGAATGATTTCCTTGTTTGGACTCTGCTCAGAACTTGACCCTTAGCCGGATCTTCTTACTCACATCTCAGATCTCGCACAAAGCACATCATAATAATTTCTGAAGGATTGTACTATGGTTCTTATGACACCCTAGTGAGTGAAAAATTTCAGGTCTACTCCAGTGACCACTATAGTCTCAAACCCATTGTAGGTTTCAATGCTTACCTGATCGAACTAAATGGTAAAAGAGAAGTGAAATATCAAAGCAAAAAGAAAAAGAAAAAAATAAACTCTAAAAAAAAGAAATAAATGACCGTATGGGTGTTCAGATAACTCTACCGGGGCTATGGACGCCCAACCAGTAGTAGAGCAGTATCCATGAGATTGTAGCGACAACTCCATCAGGGCTATGGATGCCTGACTAGCAGCGGGGCAATGTCCAGGTTACTTTTGGTGTTAGACGATTTATGTAACTCACTCGGTTGACTTGGTAACCCTGGTCACCATCCCTAGGAAAATAATGAATTCACTAAACACACACTTTTGAGATGTCCAGTAAGCTGATCCAATTAAGGATCTCATCCTCCCAGATTCATCTATGGAAGCCACTCCTAGTCTGCGAAACCAGAGATTCTAGGTCCTGAATGGATATTTATCCTTAGAATGCTCGGGAGCATTCTCCAGTGGAGTTGCCATTTTTTGGGCCCTTAGCACACACGCCTCATTCAGAATGAGGACCCTCTTTTCTTTCGCTTTGTTGAGTCCTTTTGGGGTTGCCTCGTTTTGCATGCCCCTCTTTTTTTTATGTTTCGAATGGTCGATGTTGCTCCAAAGTCCCATCATAAATTGATCATGCCTCCACTTTTGGTTTTTGCTGCCTTCCGAGGCCTCAGGGAATTCCTTTGGCATTTTGGCCATGAAACGGCTCCCAACCCCTCCGGGCCCGACTAGCTAGGGTTACCCTTTCGGGTTTCCCCTCTGGAAATGCTACCCCTCACGACATTCGCTGAGCGTCTTTCTGAACCTCAAGATCCACCCTACCGCCTGCCATCTGAAACTTGTTGCAAAATTTTTGGGGCGGCGCCTGCCCCTCCGGGCCCCAGACCCTGGAAGTTCGCTTCCGGACTTCCATCTTGGTTTTGCTGACTACAACGGCGAACCTCTTGCGGCGACCCGCCCCCCGGGTCCCACCATTGTCTTTGCCACCCACGGTGTAATCTCACCCACTATCTGCTGCGGGACCTTCTGGGCCTGGCCATCCAGAGTTCCGTTCCCAGAATTCCATGACGGTCTCGCCACCCCTAACAGCGGATGTCTGCCAGCTCCTTGCCCTGCGGGCCCTGGGCCGCTCCTCGTCGTCCCCATTCAAAATTGGAGAAAATCAAACAGCAGCCGTACGAGTATTTATTATAGTCATTCATGGCAGTTTGGGTATAAAAGGCCCGATCCGGGTAGTCATTATCATTCTACAGGATTGGAGCAAATTGCACAACCTATCATCTGGAGCCCACAGCTTTCAACAAGCGTCATGATCATCGCCGTCAACATCATTTCATCGACTCCTGGTAGATCCCACATCTTCTCGCTCTGCATGTTCGAGGTAGGCCATCAGTTGCCCTCTCGTACATCTTTTTCATGATTTTCAAAGTTTTAAATGAATGAACAAATTGTTAGGGAGGCATAAAGAGGTAAAAACCTAGACTGGGCACCAAACCCATATGGCAGAAAACTGAGCAAACACTTAGAATACCCTCCTTGCCAAATTGGGACGTCCCCCTACCGCGGCTATTCTTCGCACAAGGAAAATGTCTTCCCCGAGCCCGAAACCCACTTTCGCCATCAAAACTCAAAACTCCAAACACTCGCCAATGGCAATCCCTCTCGCCAGCCCTGGTTGGTCTAGTTTTACCCCTTAGACTTCCATGTGCCTTTCATCGCATTTGAACGGCCAATCAACCCTGCCTTCCCGGCTGCCGGATCCCGATTTTGGCTCCGCCGTGAAAATCTAAAACCAAACCTATGCCTTTTGGCCGTCCCAGGCCTGAACCCCTAGAGTTCCGTCGGGGGTTCGCCTTCCCAAAACGGCGAATGTCACCCAGCGTCCTGCCCTCCGAGCTCCGCCGATGCTTCGGCCCTTTTAAAACCCTTGGCAGATTTAATCGCTCCATCATTTTGCCTTCGGTCCCCGGATGTCGCGCCTTTGTTCCTTATTTTCCATCATTCCCCACGGCGAGGTCATTTGGCGAACACTCTGATGCTGCCCGACCCTCGGACTCCAACCTTTTCGCCGCCGCTCGCTTGTTGTTTCCCATCCACGGCTGTCACGTCCTCGGAGTCTGCCTCCTGGACTTCCGTTCTCGGAAGGCCATCGCACTCCTAATGTCGGAATCCTCACTCCGTCTGCCTGGGTGCCGAGCCCTGAACATCCCTCTGCCATGTGTTCTCACTGAAACTCCTCGCGGCTGCCAACGCATCGGGCCCCGTGTCCCATAATTCTGGTCCTCGCCTGTCGTTTTGAATGGAGCTTCCCGCTCGGCCTTCTGCTCTTCAGGCGCTGGTGGGCAGACTTCTGTCCGCGGAAGTCCACCTCTTAAACGCTGTTCCTAACAAAAATTCTCTCCCAACGCCCCGGCCTCTGGACCCCGTCATGCCAATTGCCGCTAAGCTTAAGCGACAAGCTCATACCACCGGCTTTCATCCCCCGGGCTTCCCTTGTCGGACTTCCGTGTGAGGATTTCCATCCCAAATGGTGAAGTCCACCAGCCTTCCCGATGTCGCTGGTCCGAGCCTTCAAAGCAAAATGAAGATATGTCGGCCGTCCATTCGCCCCCAGACCCCAACCTGCGGACTTCTGCCTCCAAATTTCTATCTGCTGTCCGCCGTCACCAATGGCCATCTCTCGACGGCTTCCCGGCTTGAAACCTCCGAGTCCTTCTAGATCCACCCAAACAAGCCCAAATCTGAAATCTGACCTTGACCCACATCCTGAAATTTTCTCTTCTTCATCATGAGCCTCCTAAAACATCAAAATCTGACCCAAAAAGTTCTTCAAGAGCTTTCAGCTACCTTTTCCCTTCCAGACAACATTCCTGCTAGGGAAGTCCAGCCCTCCGAGCCCAGATTATCCAAATGCCCTGAAACAAAGATCAATAACATATAGAGATAAGATTTATGATATACTTGATTGATTATTTAGATGTTATTTTTGAGAAATGAACTAACATGAACGCTTTTGATATTTTATTATGCTGACCTTGCCCTTGCTTGCAGAATATATGGAATCAGCTGCGGGAACTTCAGGGGCATCCGCCAAAAAAGATAAGGGCAAGAAGTCAAGAAGGAGCCCTCGGGGAAAGGAAGACAAAGACCAAATGAAATATCAGTACTAGGGCAAGCCGCTTCACTCCAAGATCACAACCGACGAGAAAGAAATTTCATATACTAATATTGGCCAGGTGAATATTGATGAATTCACTCAGAGGGTCAGGGTCAACCCGACAATGAAGAATGCCAGATTAATACGGCAGAGTGGATTAGCCAAGGCCACCGGTTTCCCTCCATCTCTCGTGGCGCCCGAATTAGTAATGGCTTGCCGAGAAGGCTATCAGCCAGACACAAGAACAATTGTGAATAAGGAAGGGAACATCCTTGCAGACATGTCACCAGAAGGGATCACCAAGACATTCCACATCCCCACAATCCAATAGATGGAGGTCCCCACATTAGATGAATGCGAAGCGGCGTGGGATGCTAATCCATTAGGGTGCAAGAAATCAATCAACCTCCATTGGCTTAAAGAAAAACGGGGCAACATTGCAAAGGTTCCCCAAGAACTCTTTCGTGGTGATTTCCACAAGGATTACCATAACTTGGTAACCTTATTGAGCAGGGTCATGGGTCTCCCAATGACCGCCTACTTCCAAGAGTGGATGACATACTATATTGAGTAGATCCTGCAGGGAAATGAGGACGTCACGACTAAGGTCTAATTCTATTGGGGAGGCATTATTAGCAACTGCTTCCATGAGCAGTTTATCAATGTGAAAAAGAGCTCCAAGTTCTACATGACCTCCTACCTTTTCTACTCCTTGGCAGATCTAAAGAAATACAACGGGCTATTTATACCACCTGATCAGGGGCAGAAGCGAGGGCTTAAAGCCTATGACAAGTACCTGCAACTCCAATATCATAATTTCAAGGAGTACTGCAGGGTTAATGACGCCTTCACCGGCCACATAATCAGGTTGATCACTGGAGACTTCGAGAGGAGGGTCTCCCATAGCACCCAGGCGCTCCTAAAGCAATACGCCTTCCTATTCATCCAGTTTCCCATGTTTGCATACATCCGGGCCCAAGGTTTCACAGAAAGGCCGAACAAATTGCCTTGGTACCCAAATGACAGGATCATCCTCTTGGAGCTCTCTCGGCAACTCCAGCACATCCAGGCAATTTTTGGCAATAAGCACGTAGCAGGGATCCCCTACCCCATGACCCTCGGCCAGGGCCTGTATCGATTACAAATGTCACAATGTGCTAGTAACTCTGAGAAGGAGCTTAAGGATTACAATTTCGACTGGTAAACTGCCTACCCGCAAACAGATCCACATGGCCATGTAAGGAAGGAATTGGAGCCAACATATGCCCACCAATACCACATTGAATATTTTTGGGCTGATTGCCAGGATGACAAAGAGGTGCACACAAGGCACTACATGTGCATGATGGTGTTGTTCCTAAGAAGAGTGCAACCGTTCCCAGTACCAGACCAGGTTGAGGAGGATGATTCCACCATTATGCATCCAAGGTACCCTGTGGTTGCCAACCTCTCGATACCGTCAATCGACTGGGATGAACAAGAGGTCGATGACCTAGACACCATCACCCAGCCGATCATAACTCGCACCAGGGAGTGGATCGATGGACAAGTGGTGCATCTGAAATGACAAGGGGTAGTCCTAACTTATGAAGGGCTCAAGAGAAATCCAAGTGCCTCGGAGGACGTTGCTGCCACCACATCGACTGGTGAGACCTCGAAGTCTCCTCCAGTCACCAGGTCCCAGAAGAGAAAGGGAACAGAGACTGCGTAGTTTGCGGATCCCAAGGAGCAAGCAAAGAAAGAAATGGGAGGTTCATTTCCCAAGTGACTTAAGTAGGCAGTCAGTGCAGAAGAGGCTTGACCTCCCTTACCTCTCCTTGCCCCTCCTGTGGCACTGCCCACCTCTCTAGCTACAGTTTCCGCTTCCCCACCGGCGGTGGACATTTTAGTCCATCTTGCTCCTTCACCTTCGGTCGAGTTGATAATTAATGTTGACTCCTCTTCTGGCATGACCACTCCCCCTTCCTCTTCTAGTGCTATGTCGCCGATCACATCGCTCCCTCTGGCAAAAATAACATCACCCTCTGGCATGTCCTTGCAATGGCTCAGCCTTCACAACCACTGACAGGGACGCCAGCTATGGAAGCTATAATGCTTATCTCAAAGGAGTTGGAGGAGCGAGAGCAGGAAGCCTCAAAGTCTATAGAGGAGGAGGCTGATGAGTATCATGAGCACCCCGAGTATGAGCACCAAACCATCGACAAGGTGGCTTATGATGGGGAAGAGACGGGCTCTTCTAGGAGTGGAGATCAGGAGGATGGCTCGAGTGCTAAGGAAATCATCCAAACCTTCGATGAGTACCTTGAGGAGATGGCGCAACAGCTAAAGGATGTTTGGGAGGAAGCAGAAGAGTCACCACATGGTGAAGAAAGGCAGCCACCAGAAGAGTAGCAGATAAAAGATTTGACAGAGGCTAGGACCCATGTTGCTAAGATCCCTGAGGCCGAGACTATTGAAGAGAAGAAAGAAGAAGAGGCAGCGAAAGAAGAAACTCCCATCCAGCAGTTATCCACCAAGCTACCTGTCAAATTCCTCATATTTGTTCATGACTCTGATGAAGAAGAGGATGCTACCAAAGAGAAAGAGCCCCAAAAGTGAAAAGAGGCAGAAGTCTTGCCTCTGACTAAGAAGGGCGAGAGTAGCCGTGAGTCACCCAAGGATAAGTCTGCTATGCCTGAATGGTTGGAAAAGCAACTTGAAAAGACAACCCCTATGCTGAAGGACCCAAGGGCAAGGTTGGAAGCCATCTTGGCTCGGTCCCAGATCACAACAAAGAAGGAGAAGAAGCCCAAGCTCCGATCCAGAATAACAATGGATGCTTCCGGTTCCCGAGCGGCACAAATTACAATGCCTACTATTGGCCAAGCAGGGGTGAGCTATAACATCTCCACCATTGACTTGGGGATGGCAACTAGAGAGAAAAATGTCGAACACCTAGAGGAGTCGGTGGCCACGGTGGTGCACCTGATAAAGCAAGACAAGGTCTCCAAGGATGAGCTCAAGGCGTAGGTTGTAGCGTTAACTAACTACATACAACAATGGTCCTCAGTGGATGACCTACCCACCACATCCACGATTGCACCTCAGTTGCTTTCCAAAGAGAAAATAGACAAACTAGAGAGAAGGAAGAACTTGGAGAAAACCACCGAGGATTGGTTCTGGCAGGTCACATATGTCAGAAACATGGGAATCAGTAGGGCAGTTCAGACAGCCAACAAGTTCTTGGACCTGATGATTCCTTGGAGAGCACAAAGAGGCTCTACACCAATTTCCCCACCACCTACGACTCCACCTTCCCAAGAATTGAGGCTATCCTTCAAATGCCTGAGGCCACGTGGGAGGAGAAGCTGGAGCTGAAAAAAGAAGATCACTGGCTAGTGGACGTGTGGCACAAAGACCTCGACAACCGAAAGGAGAGGTTGGAGCAAATCCTAGGTAGGGTGGATCGAGGTAGAATGCACCCAATATCTCAAGCTGACAATGGGCTATGATATTCCCACAGTGCAAATGGATCCAGAGAAGATCAAGCCATACTTTCAGGAGAAGATGAAGGATGGGATAGCTGGAGAAATCACAACGGAATTCCTAAGTTTTGCTGCCCATGCCTTTGACCAATCAGAGCTGTTCAGGGAACAAGGCTCGAAGTATGACAAAGATTGGAAAAGGCTGGAAGAGAACGCTAAGGAATGGAGCTACGAGGCATTACGATGTGAAATCCTTGAAATCGACAAGCTCCAAGTGGTCATCCTCAAATATATAGAACACGCAGCTTCCGAGGAACAGCAAGACAACCCAGCTAAAGACAAAGATCTTCCTAAAGAGTAGCTACAGCAAAGCAAACAGTAATTAGCTACAAGACAAAAGAGCTATAGTGTCATCTACAAGATGACGAAATAGGGAAGAGACAAAAATTTAATTTTAAATTGAGATCTATTTGGGGGTAGGTGAAACCCTATTTTGTAATAAATCTTGGCCATTCATTTAACTTCTTGGAAACTATAAATAGGGCACTCCTCTCATTTGCAAGGAGAGAGTTGAGTTATTGTAAAGACATGCTGCTGAAATTTATAAGAAAAGGCATTGACTTGGTGTATTTTCTTGATTTCTCTCATGTTGTTTGATTCATTCTCCAAATTTAGATGCTTGACTTAGATATTATTTCTATTTAGTTAAATTTCTTATTTCTTTGGATAAATCTTAGGAATGTTGTTGGGTGATTGTGAAAATTCCTATTTTGTTGATGATTCCTTAGTCCATACTTTTTGTTGTTTGCTGATGGTAAATAGCTATGCAAAGTTAGCCTGGACTTGATTTCAAAATTTGTTCCAAACATTCATCTTTGATTCATGCATGTATGTGGTGGATAAAGGATGAAATATCTGCAGCCCTTATAAGATAGCACAATTTCCATAATACTATGAAATCCCTGGCTAAGTGGGATATTATTTTAAGGAATTGTCCATTGCAGGAACTCCATTGTCACTATTCATTGCTAGCTTCAGACTTAAGAACTTTTCCTCTCCTTCGCCCTTTTCTTTTTTTTAGTAACTGATCTATGCTAAGGATCATTGCACATTGTAAAGCAAAATCCAACAACTAAATAGAGTCCAAGATTGCTATTTGAACCTACAGCCAATGCATAATAGCCTTTATCCTAAGAACTCCATTTCAATATCCAACTTCCATGCTTTGTGTCATTACTTTGTATTTTCTGTAAGACCACCTTGTGATTCTAGCAAATCACATCAAACTACTGAGGTATATGAGCACTATCATGATCTGACATCCGAGAGACCTTGGGATAGTGTTCTGCAATCCTATTGTGGAGTATTGCCTTTCAAGAGAGGTAGTGCACTTATGCACTGCCTGTGTTGAGAAGTGCATAAAAACACCATCAACAGTGTGAAATCAACTTCTTGAGATTGTGACAACTTGCTATTGACATTCAAACAATGATCTGGAGACAATTCTATCTATTTAGTGAGATTGCTCATAGAATCTACAGGTAATGTTTGTATCTCTTATGGAAGAAAATTATGAAAAATCGCTAGAAGTTTAGGTAGTGGACTTTCAGAGTCTGGTTGCTGTAGGAAACATTGTAGATGGCTACTATGTGGATCAGCTAAACTACCCATATCAGAGTTGTACTGTAAAATTTGAAAAAGTAAAGCATCCTCACTCTGGAGTTGTGAGAATGGATCATTTTGAATCATCATTAATTAAGCCAAAGAATTGGCTTCTTCAGTTTCTTCCCCCACATCTGGCCAAATAGGTTGGGACAAATCTGGGTGAGGTCGAGCAGGTAGATACAAAGCTAATTTCTTTATGGACTTTCCATCAGAAATGGTCATATCTCCAGAACGACATCCTATAAAAGCATCAGCAGTTGCTAACCATGGTCTACCAAGGATAACTGGATACCCTCCTAAAGTTGCCTTAACTGATAATATTGTGAAATCAGCAGGATACTCCCAAGATTCAAGAGTGACAATTACATCTTCCACCATCCCATTAGGTTTAACTGTGGAGCTGTCTGCAATTTGGAGAACTGTGGGTGTAGACCTAATGTTTGAAATATTCAGGGAGTCCATAGTATGCTTTGTCATGACATTAATGGCAGCACCTAAATCAATCAAAACATTTTTTGCAACTTGGCCATTTATATGTATCTAAACTACAAGACTTCCAGGGTCAATATACTTTGGGATGACTACATTTCCCAACATTATATCATCCAATTTCCCTAAGACATGAATTGTTTGAGGATCCTTTTTCTTTCGTCCAAGCTTCTTCAAACAGGCCTCCTTAATAGCTTTTCCAAAGATAGGAACATCTTTAATAGCCTGAAATAAAGGGATTTAAATCTGTACATTCTTAAGCTGATCCAGGATGTCAAAAGTGGTTTCTTCCATAGATTTAGATGCAGTACTTTGCAACCTCTGAAGAAAAGGTGGGTTTTCTTGATTTTACAAAATAGACTCCTTAGAAACTATATCAGTTATGGGCATATGCTCAGTAGGAACAGCAGGCGCAGTAGATTCTTCAAGGGGAGAATCTAGTATTTTAGTAATTAAAGGGGGTTTTGGAGTAGGTAAAGTGGTTCCAGACCTCAAATGGATATCATTAATGTTTAAGGCTTAGGCTTGATATTGGTTGGCTTCGGCAAGATACGTAGGCTGTTGTGGCTACTGCTGTTGCTTATTATTAGGATTTGGCAACGGCTGGGCAGGTATAGGTGTTTGCTTTGGAAGGCCAGGATTTGTAGCATTTGCTACAGGAGGTGGCATGAGGGCCTGCAGTTGTGGCTGTGGAAGCTGCAGGAATCCAGGGGACTGGTTTTGCCATTGCGGAGGGACTCTCCGTTGAGGATTTTACTGTCAATTTCCTAAAGGTGGGGTCCATTGCCCTTGTGGCTGCTGCCAACCTCCTTAAAGAGATTGCCATTGTGGGTTCTGATAATTAGGCCAACTTGGTTAAGGTGGATTCCAGAGTGGTGGTGGTCCATATGCATGTTGCCATTGGTTATTATAGCCAGAATAAGGATTACCAGAAGTTAGAGGATTTTGAGGCATACCTTGTCTTTAGGCCCATGGTCTCCTTTGTGCAACAAAGAACACTTGATCATCATCACCTTCTATTGGCTTGAAGTTAGTAGGTAGTTTCCTGGCTTCCAAATTAGCCACCATCTTGTATCTACAATCACGCTTCTTCTGTTTGCAGTATGGACAGAACTCGACCAAAAATGCCTCAGCTTCCTCATGTTTCTTCCCAGCTTGCATAGTGTCCAATTGTGTAGCCATATTATTAATGATGTCCTACTTGAAGTCAGATAGCAAATTTGTTATCTCCATCTAGGAAACTCCACCAGAAGAAGACTTCCCCACTGTAGCTTGATGACCTCAACCTTTTTTAACTATTGCTCGAGAGTAGTTAAGACATATTTTCTTTATATCATCCCAAGGCAGTTGGGTTATATCACCTCCTCCCATCAGGTCTAGGGTGTCTATATAGGCATCACTGATTCCCCTTAGAAACAATAGTTTCTGAGAGTCCTCATTGAGAGTATGGTTTGAGTTCCTCTTTAGTGAAAACAAAAATCTAGAAATATAATCTTCTAGACTTTCATCCTTCTTCTGTTGAATTTGGAATATGTCATCACCTTTGCTGGCACTCTTACAATATTCCTTATACTTTTCAAGGAATTTTGTCTGCATGGCTACCCAACTATCAATGACACCTTTTCCTAGACTCATGAACCATCTGAGAGCTCCTTCCTTCAAGGTGGAAGGAAATAACTTCAGTTTATGAGCATCTGTGTTGTAGTCATAACTGCGACAGTGGACATCAAACTCAAACATAAAAGTTTCAGGGTCTTCTGTGACTAGGCCATAAAATTTTGGAAGCAAGGAAGAGGGAATGTTTTTAAGGTTGTCAGTATCTCTCTGGGGAACAATGGGAAACTCAAATGCAGGAGGTGGATTATTTTCCATGTTTGGTTGTTGGAATAAAAGAGCGAATGGATTTTCCTTAGGTTCGTTGTCAGCTGGGTCAAACGGTAGTTCAACAAACATATTTTCAGGGATGAACCTTCCAAGTGTGTCTCTTCTTCTTCTATGCATGCAATATGGTGAGTAGTGACTCGAAATATTTTGAAATTTTTTTACTAACAAAATAAACTAATGCTAAAAATGACTTCTGACAAATTCTTAGCTGGACGCCATACCCGACAACGGTGCCAAAAATGGTTGCGCCCACAAAAGGATATGAAAATCATAGTAGAACCTTTCCTAGGAATTGGACATTCTGACAGGTGACTAATATCTCTCTGTGAACGTTCATTTACTTGTCAAACCAGGGGACGTATACCTTAAATGGCACAGCAAAATATATGCACTAAGAACTAGTTTTAGTGAAATCTTAGCAAAAATAAATACTAGAAAGGAATTATATCTACGCCACAGGAAGGAAATGCAAAGTTCTTTAACTCAACTATGATTTAATTAAAACAGAAACCATAACAGCTATGACTGAAGCACAAACTATGAACTAGCCTTATGCTGCAGGAACAGGCACAGGGATGGATTCTCTATGCTACAGGAGCAGTACAAGACTGAGTTTGTATGAAAACTTCAAAGATGAAAGCTAACTAATGATCAACAGAAAAGAACAACAAACTAACTAGCTACAAATACTTACTAAGTGGGCCCCCTTAGCAAGCATCTACTGATTATGTAGGTGCTAAACTCAGAACTTCATCAAACTTTATTGATGAAAACAGAATGGTATACATTGCTTTGTTGATATGGAAACTAACAACAAACTCTGTCTCTTGTCAAATAGATTCTACTTTTCATTATTATACTGTTTCTTACATGATATCTTCTATCACTATGCTTCTATCTTACTCTAACTATCATCTCTCCCCCTCACTCGCGCAGGAGGAGTACTATATTTAAAATCGGGAGAGAAACTAATTAACTAACCCTATCAAAGAAAGACGTGGAAGTAAAGTGTATTCCAGAATCAAGGAACAAACTTTATAAATGAATTTATGCATTCAACCCAATCCAGAGAGAATCTAGTGCTCCACTCTTTCCTGATTGACTGTCATTAAAAATATTTCCCAACGGTTTTAGTCAAAGAGTCTTCGCTAAAGTTTCCTCGAAGTCATGCAAGAAATGGACTTTACTGCAAGGCTGAGATCAGTTGTGCTTGACTTGATCATTCTTCAACAACCAGTGAAACAAAAGGTAACAGGTGCAAAAGAAGAGGTGTATGGAACATACATAATATCCATTCATTAATCACACATTTAAATCTATTTCATCATTCAAAAATTATATGCGATATACCAGTCATTTAGGGAGTCAACGGGGCAATAAATGTAATCAAGTCAACACAATAAGCTGAAAGAATATGAAAGTATTTTGCTACAGGATATCCCAATAAAAGGTTTCACAAAATTTAAACAATCACAAAATAACAAAAGTAAAGGCATAAAATTTTTATCATAACATCCAAACTATGAGCACATTTTAAGCTCATCACTAAGTTTGACCTTTGCAAAAGACATGTAAGACCTCTTAAATGCTTTGTTCGATGTACATGTCAACTTGGGGGGAGATTTAAATTTGGAAGAATATTCTCTTTTTATGCCAAGTTGAAAGAAAATGATGAATTAATAAATCAATAAATTGATTTATTTGTGCAAGTGGGAAAAACTAGAGGATGTGATGGGTGCTTAGATTAGATTAATTTAGTGAGGGATTAGGTGATTTGACCCATTTGACTTATATATTAGGGATTTAAACTAAATCAAAGGGAGATGAAAGGTGATTTCAGATTTAATAAAATAAAGGTTTGATTTATTTAATTAAAATGATTTTGATAGGCTTAAATTAAATAAATTTTATTTATTCAATTTAAATGGATGAGTTTAGAAGATTGATCAAATAAACTTGATTTATTTGATGAATGGGTGAATATGAATTTGATTTATTTGATGATTGAATGAATATGAATTAATTAAGTGCACGATGCTAATTTCTCATGTCTACATTTTTCCCCTCTTTGAAGCAATGTACTTGATACATTGGTTCAAAGAATAAACTTGTCGTGATCAATATTGAAATTTTTTTTTTTTTTTGGATGCCCCAATGGAAAGAAGTACACTAGTACATTGCCCCCTCAAGAGATTGAGCAAAAAGATTCGATTTGAGGGTTGATCTCATGATAAAGAGGTTCAAAGTAGATGGTTATGATGATGGTGGAAATGAGATGCTTAGAATAACCAACCTATATTATCCTAAACAACTTAAATGATGATCTGATGTGATGATGGATGATCTGATAATGCCTATATGATTATGTAAATGTATGATTTTATGAGATGCTTAGACTAACAGATCTATATTATGATGATGATCATGCATGTGAGATGATATACAAAATTTTGATGGTTTGTGGATGCAAGATGGATGCACTGGTGATGATGATTAAATATTCATGATGTGACATTAGTGCGAACAAGAAATGAGAAATGAGATGATGGAAAGATGATCCAGCAAGCCAACTTTATGAGAGATGAGAAATGGATGATTTGCTTATCAAGAATTGGGATTTTAAAAAGGTAACTTACCTTATGTTTGATAACACACATAAGCACATGTAGACACGTGAAATTGACATCATGCATTTGATTAGATCATATTCATCCATTCATCAAATAAATCAAGTTTATTTGATCAATCTCCTAAAGTCATCAATTTAAATTAAATAAATCAACTTGATCCTAACATCACCCTCCCTGATTAAATAAATCAAACATTTATTTAATGAAGTCTGAAATCATCTTCTATCCCTTTTGATTTAAATAAATCGAAGTATTTAAGTAAAATGGGTCAAAAGCATCTAACATCATCTTAACTAAGCTAATCCTGATTAAGCTAATCTAATCACCCATCACATCCTCTAGTTTTTCCCACTTGCATCAATAAAGCATTTTAATTCATTTATAAACTCATCATTTTTCATTAACATGGCATCTTTGAGGAATATTCCCTCAAATTTGAATTCAAAAACAAGTTGACATGTACATCCAATAAAGCATTTATGAGCTCTTACATGGTTCTTACATGTCTCTTGCAAAGGTCAAACATAGCATTTAAACTCATCTTGTCATCAAATTCAAATTTGAATCTTTCCCTCTTTGGCACATTGACCAAAATGTGCTCATTCCTCAAGCTTATCACAAGTTGACAAGTGGCTTCATCTCATTGGTCAAATCTTTATCCCACATTGCTCTATTTTGAGCACTCTTAGCATTTGACATTTTATAAATAGAAGGCTTCATTCTTCAAAAAGTCCTCCACAATCTCGTGCACAAATGCATCATTGCCATTTGAATCCATATCATTTTTCATAGAATTTTCATATCAGTTTCATCATTGAGCTTATCAAAAAGGGGTTGGGAAAGGGATATTTTCCACATTAAAATAGCACCAATCCCCCCATAAGATTAAATGCTTTCTTTTTTTTAGAATAGGAATAGTTATCTTTGTTTGTATTTGCTCATTTACTTCATCTTTTTCCTTGTTCTTTAACAATGCAAATCAATTTTATGGGGGATTCTTATTCTAATCTTGCATTTTTGGCTTAACAATGTGATTTGATTGCTTTGTTCATGCAAGTTTGGAAAAGGGATTCACAGCACGATGCATCAAGGTATAAAGAACCAGGATGGCGTTGCACTTAGTGTGATGGAATTTGACTCAAAAAATAGATAGGAGTATTCTTGTTCACACTTGACATACAAAAACCTTGCTAGGACATACCTAACAAAGCAAGTATTTGTCAAGTTATATTACAAGAATGTCCAACAAGCATATTAGACAAAAGGATAATGATCGATGCCCCATTCCTTTCTCTCTACATCGTTTTGAGTAGAAATCATTGAGAGGTAATTAGAATGAGCACAATAAAATAAATCAAAAGAAAATATCAAGTACACAAACAAGCCAGTGTTCTTCATACCTTTAGCCAAAGGGATGTGTTTTGATACGATAAGAATCCAAAGTGATCCAAAATGATGCCCATTGTCGGAATGATATATCCTAGGACATCCATTGTATAGGATGATGATTGGTTGATAATTTGATTAATACGCTGTCAATATAAGGTTGACTGAAATGTTTTAAAATGTTCAAGAGTTTTATTTTGCATTTAGCGGTTTGTTGCTTCGATTTTGTGTTTGGAGTTTTCTTTTGTTGATTGTTGTGATTGTTTATGTTTATGTTGCCAAAGGATGAAGGTGACAATCAGTTTATTATGGATGATTGATTATTGCAAGTGAAAGCGAGATGAGGATGGATGGATTTTTTCAAATATTTGGATGTTTTTTATGTTTTGAAATGTTTTGAGGCTATTTTTGGTATTTTCAAAATTTTACAAATTTTTTGATTTTCCAAAATTTCAAATGTTTTTGTGTTTTATGAGATTTTATGAATGTTTTTGGATTTTGTGTTTTTTTTTTTTTTGGATTTTGATGTTTTTTGAATGTTTTTGGATTTTGATGTCTCAGGGGCTAATCAAAGATGAGTCTTGCCTACATTTAAGCTCAGAGATGACATAGTTCAGATACCATGTTTTTGATTTTTTTTTTGTTTTATGGATGTTTCTAGATTTTTTATATGATTTTGGATTTTTTTTTAGATTTTCACATGATTTTGATGTTTTGGATATGGATATGTGTGATGATATTAATGCTCTATTTAGGATTTTGTTGAAATCCAAGCTAAGGTTGAGTGATCAGATTGATGGATTGATGATGATAACATTGTTGAAGATGCACAACAATATAATGATAGTGTTATGCAACACAAGGATTAGGATGGATATCCCAAGATGATGAGGGATTGATGATGATAACATTATTGAGGATACACAACAATGCAAGGATAGTGTTAAGCAACTCAAGGATATCTCGAGATGATGATTTTTTTATTGGATTTTATTCATCAGGATGGATGAAGCTTGATTTGGAACAAAAGTTGTTTGAATGATTTGATGTGATGTTGAAGCACACATTAAATGTGACTGATAGTGATTGTTTGGATCAATTTTTGATGAAATATGAAGATTGATAAGGAATGTCCTCTTTATCAAAATATGCCATGGGCTAGTGATTTGGATTGTTTTGCTTACAAGTGGTTGACCAAATTGATTTCACATTTGTCAATGTTCAGATAACTATATAAGTTCAAGGATATAGATCAAGGTTTATTCTAGATGCAAGATGTAAATATCTGCCCCCAGTGTCTAGCAATGTATGGAATGCCATGGGTGGATTCCTGGATACGTGTGTGGATGGATGGATATTGTAAGCATGCAAAGGATGCCAAGGATTATCTTGCGATAAGATAAGGTGTTTAGATAAAGAACGCTCATTGGATAATGCTTCATGGATTAGATAACATTGGGTAGGATAGGATCAATGAAAATGACCCATGTCAAAATGTTTACCATAAGCAAGCATAAAGTGTGCACCAAAGTTCATCAAGATCAAGATAACTCAGACTATGGATGTAGATATATGAAAATGGATTGGATAAATGGTTCATGCATGAATGGATTTATTATGGATGAGGTAAATGGAATTTTGGCTTTGTTATGGATGGGATGAGATCCCTTCACTTGAACTGGTGCACGTAGATGCTCAATTCCACACATGATGCATGTTTTCCTGGTTTTCATCATGGCCTTTCCCAAAGCACCACCTATGTGGTTTTCACTAGAGGACAACTTTTTTCCTTTACTATTTTCAATCCTTTTTCTATTTTTTTTGGATTTTCATATTTTTTGTTTTTTTTGGTTTTTTCTAAAAGATTCATGTTGACCCACTTGGTGGTGTTGATTTAGGTGCTTCTATCAAAATGTGCCATCGATATCCTGCTTGAAGAAGTTGTTTTTCCAAGATACATGCACTTGAATACAAATTTTGAGATTTATGATCTGCTTCATTGATATCAGAGTTGACTTTGTCTTTGTGTGCACATCGCGATAGAGTGCCTTATAAATCCTTATGATGAAGGGTCCTTGCCAATACATGGTCAATTTAAGAACTAGATATCATGTGTGGAGGCATTGATCGAGTGTGTTTAGGGATAAAAGATGGATTGGTTGACAGTTTGGAACCTTTGACTCTCCAAACGTGGGAAGATGAGCAATGATGGGTGGATATGAAAGTGTATGTGGAATTAGGTCCAACTGTTTGATACACTTTGTACATTGCTTGAAAAGCCTACTTTTTCGTTTGTGGACATCTTTGATGGATACATTTCCCTTTTTGATTTTTCCCCATAGTCTCTTTGACTAATGGAGTTTTATAGGAATAATCTTTCTTTGTATTCTTTGGTATCCACTTGTATTTTATTTGTCCATTATGCTTGTCTACTTCTTCTACTTTGATAACATTCTGTGTGCTTTGATTCAAATCTTTCTTTTGACGTTGGTCCCAATTCATGGATGGGGTGATGGGTGGATGAAGATTCATGATGTGGCTGGTTGTAGTATTGGCATCAGTTTCATCAGAAGGATTCTTCGTGCTCCCTATGTTGACATTTACTTGAGACATAGTTGCCCCTAGTATGGTGGTAGTGGCACCTTCATGCTTTGATTCTTCCTATTCTAAATGGATTATCTAATAAATAACCACTGCAGATGATGTTATTTCAATTTTTTGCTCTGCTGACTCTAGAATATCCTATTTTTTTTTACTTGTTTCCTTGAGTGGAGAATGTTGGATATCTTCATAAATAATGTCCTTAGTCTGAATTTGGGATATATCTGATCCTGATGTTGAAAACTCAATTTGACTCTAGGAATTGATAACTTGCTCTTTTTGTGTAATAATGTCAGGAGTAAAGGAATCCTATTTTGAATGAAGATCATCTATCTATCCATCCATAGAAAGCATCTCATGGGTAGATGGAGGAGTATGTGCTATGTGGATATGATCATCATTTGTGACATCTTGTATAGATAGGAGAGTGTCCATTAGATCGTTATAGTATCTTGGAGATACAAATTCTTGATCTTGAATAATTTTAGAATTTCTTTTGACATGCTTTGGATCAAATTCTTGATATGGGTTAGTTTCAAAGGATGGATTGATTACAAAGGGTTCTTGGATGTCGTCATTGGGCATGGGAATTGGCTCAATATCCTCTTCATTTTTTAGTGGACTTGGATCAAATGTTGAGTTGAAGATTCCTTCAATATCTGCAACCATGAGGTCGAAGGATGTCAATATGTCTTGGAAAGGACCATTGGTAGAATTTGGTGAAATATGTTGATCATGCTTTGGAATAAATTTTTGAGATATGTCCTCTAACTCATAAGGTGATGTAGAGATATTTTCAATATGATCATTGGTCGATGGATCGTGCATTATGTCAATAGAATAAAATAATTCTACCACTCCTTGAAATAGATCACTAAAAAGTGGCTCTTCATGTATGATGAGTTGGTCATTGGGTGAGGTGGAAACATATTCAATGTACTCATTGATGGATAGGTCTTGACCATTCTTTTCAACAATTGTGGCAGAGAGATTGTGAATGTCTTCAACCATAGGGTCAAGTGATGTTGACATTTCTTGAATTGGATCATTGTTACCTATTGTTGGTGGATTTTGATCATGATTGAAAAGTGGCCCTTAATGTATGTTTTTTTGATCTTTGGATGAGGTAGAAACATCTTTATTGATGGATAAATCTTGATCATTGTTTTCAACAATTGTGGTGGGGAGATTGTCAATGATATCACTAGTGGTCGAATCTTCATCATTGTCCCCAATAGTGATTATCTTTTGATCAATGAGGTCTTGGATGATATTTTTGAGTCAAATACAACTTGATGTTGTGTGTCCCTTTGTTTTGTGAAAATCACAATGGTGCTCCTCATTATACCTTGGTGGTTTAACTAGGGGTTCTTGATAGTTCCCATTGACGGGGAGCTTGATGAGATTTTCTTGTACCAATTGTTGCAAGACTGATTTGATTGGTCTCCCAAGTGGTGTGTATTTTCATTTGTTACCTTGTGAGATTTGTACTTTAAATTGACCTTGTAGCAATGATTTTGGAAATGTGGTGATTGATCATTGAGATATGGTGACTGATCTTCGAGATGTGGGGGTTGGATTTGTTGATGTGGCTGATCTTGGTATCCAACTTCTTGACATTAGAGATATTGTTCTTGATGTGGTTGTGGCCACAACTTACTGTTTTGATGACATGGTTCATCCAATGGTAGAGTACATTGATTTTGTAGTAAAAATGTCTCTTGTTTCAAGGCTTCAGTTAGTTTGTCAAGTGAAGCAATTTGGTCTAGAAAAACTTGGTCTTGATTTTGATCTTGGCACCCTTGATATAGTTGGTTTGAATTTTGTTCAAGTGGATTTGGAATGTATGCCGGTGGTGTTTGTATGGGAACATGGAAAATTTGATTTTGGACAATGTTCTGATTTGGGATGATGTTTAGATTTGGCATGATAGGTTGAAGTTGAACATTTTTGGTGTTGGGATCCATATTGCCTTGATTTAGGTAACTTTGATTTTGCATGATGTTACCTAGACTTGGATTAATACACGGAGTCGTTAACATCTTGTTTGGACTTTGAACAATATTTGTATGATTTTCAAACATATCTATCCCAAAGTTTACCAAGTTTGGATTCAAAATGTTCATGTTTGGTAAAGTTATACTTGGTACATTCAAATTTGACATGTAGGGATTTGGTGGGATGATTTTGATTTTTGGAAGACTCATGCATTGAGTGTTTAGTTGATACATTTGTAGGTTTGGGCTTGGATTTAAATCTACCATTAGGAAAGGTGTTCCAAACTCTTGAATGGGAATATTCAAATTTTTTGTACCATCGAGGTTTGTAGGGGATAATGATCCCATGTACAGATTGTATAAATGTGAGTTTTGATAATCAATTATTTTTGCAAGGTCTTGAAAGCTTACTTGATTTGGTCAATCTCCTAAAGTCACCAGTTTAAATTAAATAAATCAACTTGATCCTAACTTCACCTTCCTTGATTAAATAAATCAATCCTTTATTTAATTAAGTCTAAAATCACCTTTCATCCCTTTTTGATTTAAATAAATCAAAATATTCAAGTCAAAGGGGTCAAAGCATCAAATCATCATTAAGTTAATCTAACCCTGATTAACCTAATCTAACTACCCATCACATCCTCTAGCTTTTCCCACTTGCACCAATAAATTATTTTAATTCATTTATAAATTCAACATTTTCCATCAACATGGCATCTTTGAGGAATATTCCCTCAAGTTTGTATTCAAAAACAAGTGGACATGTACACCCAACAAAGCATTTATGAGCTCTAACATGTCTCTTACATGTCCCATGCACAAGGTCAAACTCAGCATTTATATCTCAAATTCAAATTTGAATCTCCCCCTCTTTGGCGCATTGACCAAAATGTGCTCATTCCTCAACCTATCACAAGTTGACAAGTGGCTCCATATCATTGGCTAAATCTTTGTTCCACATTCATCCATTTGGCTATTCCTCTCATCAAAATATTCTATAAATGGAAGGCTTCATTCATCATCAAATCCTCCACAACTTGATCTACAAAGATTATGCAAAGTCACTCTCTTCATTTGAGAACTGATTTTGTCCATTGCATCATCATCATTGGCATTATCAAGGGTTGGGAAAAGACTATTTTCCACAATAGCACCAATTCAATATGAGATAAAGTTTTGATCATGTTCTTATATGCTTGCAATTAGTTATTTGGTTCTATTTAGTTTTGCATATTTTTGCATGGTTAAGTATTTCATAAGGATGTTTAATCTAATGTGTTTCAAATGACTAACATCATGATATTATGTTGAGGTTTAACCATTTTCAGATTTGGCATCCATGAAATGATGCTAGAAGGAGGGCATGAAGAATTGGTACTCTTAAAATTCTTAGTTTTCAAATGTCTCGGATAAATTTATTTGTCTTTAATACATAAATTTGATTACTTGTTGTTTTTGGGACTTACTTGTGCTTGGAATAAAAGCATGTGGTAGAGTTAGCTAATATAATCGTTGAAAAGAATCACTAATTAAATCACTGCATTATATAACTATTTTTTTTGTGGCTTTATATCGCTGCCATGGTGCTTTTCTTTGAGCCAATATTGTGATGAATAATACCGTATCCTTCCCCCAAGGTAAGCTCTACCCAACTCGCACTAAGGACTCTTGAATCTCTTTGTATCATAACTTGCAAAATGTACCAAAGTTTCAAGTTGTACCCAAATCTAGTGTTAAGCCTCTTTAGATATGTTTTAGCCAGTAGTCAATGATGAATAGTCAATGAATGTGTCCTATATATTCATGTTCAATATCTTCTTTACATGTTCTATCAAACTTAAACTTAAACGCTTTCTCCGTAGCATTCAACATCACTCTATGACTATTTAAAATACCATTTGAATACTTTCTGTTATGCCATTTAATAGTGAAGATATGTCCTTTTCATATACAGTGAAAGTAAAATCTCAACATTCATTGTATGGATAAACTCATGGATTTCTCCTTCATATCAACCATATATATGTCGGTCTATAAAGCTAAAAAATAGCATATCTTTTGGTGTAGATTATCTTCTGGTCAATTCATAATAAATAGGCCTGGTGTGGCATAAGTAAAGGACTCAGTGAATGCAATATTATTTATTATGACCATAATGATGATGATGATCACCATGGAGTGTGGCATTTTTTTTTTTGATGCTGTAGGGAAGGATTGAAAAATACGGAAAGAGTAGGGTGGGATATGAACAGCTTAGGCACGCAATTCAAATTCTAGACTTTCTTGAAGGATGAAAAAGGATTTTATTTAATGGCACATATAGAACAGTCAAGAGACGAAAGTTTTTGGTTGCATTGAAAGAGCTCTATTAAGAAGAACTTTGTAATCCTCTTTATGTTGTTTCACACCTTCAAAACAGGAAATCTTTTTACTTTTGCACATTTATTGCAGACTTTTTAGTAGTCTTTTATATGACTATAAATTGTATCAACTCAACAATTTATTGGCCCTAGATAATGTCTGATTTCATAATGGATTCAATAACATTATTTGTTCATCCGAATCTAATTTTGTTGTTGCTGTGTTCCTATAATTTATGATTTCGACTTGGATTCAGAGTTGGTACGCATCAACAAACATAGGGGAATATGTTGTCATACACTAGTTGCATGAGGGAAAGAGGAATGGAGTCTCCTAGCAATTTGTAGCCTTCTAGTCAGGTGCTATGGTCAAGCATGGTGCAATTGAAACATCTAATCCTCATCTTCTTGACGAATTAGACCGTCATCAAAAGTAGTTGCAACCTACCAAATGGAGGAAGTGAACAATTAGTATGCATTCACAGTAAAATATCAAATGTTGGTATACTAGATTTGAATAGATGATCACTTGAAGGAGAAGCATGTCTGCCTGGGGTGGTTAGGAAGATTTTCCTTCTCTATCAGTGACTGTCTCTTGCTGTGGAGATGAGTGTTCTAGTAATTCTTTATACTTAATAGAATTTACTTAGCATTCTATGTCCTTGAATCACAATGTATTCTTGTATACTTTAACTATTATATGTTTATACATTACTTTAAAACTAACGCATACCATTTTTAGTGGTTTTTTTTACTAGTAAGGATACATCATTCACTCAATGAGAATAATTCAAATTTTCTTTATGGGCCACTCCAAAGGAAGAAAAATGTGTGTTTCCTATAATAGTGTAGGACTATGTTTCAGCACAATACAGTCACCAGTCAGTGCCTTGACAGAGAATAGAGCGCTGCCCACATTTAAGCCTCATACGGGCTAACTTCGTACCTTTCCATTATACTCCTATTGGGTGACCGCACCTGGTCATAAATCAGGCATTCTATCAAGAATTTCACACACCTTATCTATGCCCCACTATCAACAGTTCACATGCCTTTCCTATGCTTGCACATTTTGCATACAAGCCATTTTTTCCAATAGTCCACACTTGGGTTTGGACGTCTTTTATGCATGACATCATTGCTTTGTTTTCTCTTAGTAAATAAGTATGCAGGTGATTCCATATTAAAGTCCCAGACATGTGATTCCATCATAGGCATGTGAGAAGAAGCAAGAAGCAATATTACAATGTTTGACTTGTATGTAGGTGAGCCCGATTACCAAAGGATATTAAAATTGCTTATCTGATTGTGTGAATCCTCATCTCATTGTTGTTCTTATCTCATGAGTGTTTTTGTTTGCATAATCACTGTCAAATTTCATCATCAATCTTAGAAATCTCTGTGAAAAGTTATTATTTGCAAGTTGGGAGGCAGCAGCTCACCAAATCGGAGGAGAAAAAGTTCAATAAGAGGCACATTCACTGGTTAAAGGCTATGAAATTTAGTTTTACACCTGTTAAATAACATTTGCTGGATTTTTTTTCCTACACCTTTGTTTCAAAATCCATTTTGTATATACCTTGTAATCATGTCATTCCATGGGGGGACTTTTCTTTGAAGGATTTTGACAAATAGCTCATGTGCCTCGTCTAGATTTCCTTATTATTATGCGTACTAGTCGACCAATGCCATGATTAATGGGGATGGTTTTCTTAAAAGGCTATCAAGGTTGAATCCAAAGGTGCACATTTATATGCATTAAATAACTACCATCTGAGTATCTGACATTTATATACTATATCTTCTCTTATGCGCAATGCAGATAGAAAATGCTAAAACGTATTTACTATTGCAACTCTCAAAATTCATTTATTTTGCATTATGTTGATTTTTTTAGCAAACTAATATTTGTTACCAGCTGTCGAAAAGATTTTGCAGATCTCAAAATCAAAAACTTGACTGTGTTTTTATTTATTATGCAGTGACAACCTTGATAAGACAACTTTAAATATTTTACTGATGCGTTTATTGGGAGTAATGACTTTAGAAGCTTCTTGCAAGTTGCATGTTGTTCATCAGTGAAAATAAGAGACTTGTGTTGTTTGCAAAGAGCAATTGAACCCAAGGCTTGGTTACATCTCTGCTATTTTTAAATACCTGCCTGATTTTATCACTTTGTTCAATGCACTAATCTCTTACAACCTATTGTTGTGAACTGATATATTATATTAGTTTGATAAGGTGGAACTTTGTAAAAAATTGATGTTCTACCCATGTAATAGAAGTAATGAATGCTTCTATTTACATCGTCATTCAAAGGATGTATTGATTTATAGATCAAATCACATTTAAACGCAACAATCAAATCTCCTTGACTCTCCTTGGTTAAAATAATAAAAAAATTCCTTTTGAGTTTTAAATAGGAGAGGGGTATTGTCATTATTGTCATTTAATAGGATCCATAATATTTGGTTGAGATGTTGATTATAATGTGGTCTTGAAAAAAATAATTATGATTTATGGATCATCCAAAATCATGTTATTGTTTGGAGTTAATAATTAAAACCATTTTAATATTTTGATCCTCACATGATTGTCTCTTGTTTGATAGGAAAGCAAGGAAGAAAAGAAAAAGAAAAACAAAGGGAAACAAAGGAAAAGTGAGGAGAATTTTGAGCTTGCAAGAGATCTTCGAAGGAACTTGGAGATTAATTCGGCATCAAACTTGAAACTTAAAAGCATTTTAATTCTTGGAGATTTTGTCGCACACCTTAATTTTCTGATTTAGGGTAACTCATTGTAGACACCTAAAAATGACCTAGGCCTGCAAGCTTCATTTTTACCACTTTTGTCCTAGCATAATTAAGACATTTAATTATGTCCTTGGTCCACATTCGACTATTCATTAAATAATTCATAATTATTTAATTAATTTATGTCTTTTGATTCTTTATGATTATTAAATAAATAAATTTTAATTTATTTATTAAATACATCACTAATTGTCTAAGTCTTTCTTTAATTAAATAAATTTCTTAATTTATTTAATTTCCCTTTCTACGTTTAATTATCCTTGATTATTAAATAAATAAATTTTATTTATTTATTTAATATGTCACTAATTGTCTTAATTAAATAAATTAATTAATTTATTTAATTAATTAATCTTATCTCTTAAATTAAATAATTAAATTTAATTATTTAATTACTAATTTCATATTCTTCTCATTTTAAATAAATTAAATTATTTAAAATGTCATGTCAATCCTAACTGTCAGTCCTTTTTGATAAATAATCTGAAAAAAGATTATTTATTATCTCTCAAAATTCATAATTTGAATTATTTTAATTCAAATTAGTAATTAATCTTCCAAAAATCAAGCAATCGGGCAGATTCTTGATTTTCCAAATCTTATCTTTAGTCCACATCTTATCTCTTTGATTTTTCAAATCTTGCAAATCAAGCAATCAGGCAGATTCTTGATTTTCCAAATCTTATCTTCAGTCCACATCTTATCTTCTTGATTTTTCGAATCTTGCAAATCAAGCAATCTTATCTTCTTGATTTTTTGAAAATCTTTATTTTCTAATTAGTTTGTCTCATTTATTCTCCACCGTCGATCCGATTTTATTTTGACTGTTCGATTAAGGATTTTGCCCTAACCCTGATTAGGGATTGTCAAATTAAATCTTGTCCTTTCATTTTAGGTTCTTGTCATCAATTAATCTCATCTGTCCGCTCAAAATTGTGTTTTCTATAAAAGACAATTTTGCTCATAATTTCGGGATCCCGACAATTTCATTTTTAATTTAATACGCATTTATAGTCATTTGGCATTAGAAGTCATTATTTTCATAGACATTGTCATAGTCATAGGCATTTAGACATTGCATAAATCCTTCAAAACTTGTTGTAGGTCTTAGACATTTGCAGATTGCTCGCACAATGAATCTGAGGGCACAATATCATCCAGCAAGCAAGAAGGTGTAATGAAGGTCAACCATGGAAGAGGAAGACTTATAGTGATATATTTCCCTTTCGTTTTCATTTGATTTCAATTGTACTTCGTTATTTTCATTGGATTTTTATGTTATTTGATCTAACAACCATTTAACAAATCTTATTTTCCCTTGATTACACTCATCTTTGGTTTTGAGCTTTAAAATGAACATTCTAAAAGCTTTCAAATTTTCATTGCAAAGGGGATAAAACGAATTTTAGGCAACATTGACTAGATTTTGTTTGCAGTTAACAAATCGAACAAGGAAACTTTCACACCTCATTTTGGTGCTTTAAAAAGAATCAAAATCATTGCTTTGAGGCTTAAAATGAACATGTGTGTTTTATGCTTTGTAATCCTATTTGCAAAATAATCTCATCTAAAAAGGCGTATGCACTTCTCTCGCACTTCACGACGATCTTGAGAATCAAAATTCTTTTTGATGACATTAAGTTGCATAAAAGATTACCTTCACACTTCGATTTGGGTTTAAAATTGAACAAGATCTTGTGCGAGTTTGAGTGGGGGAATTATCGTGTATATTCTCTCTCTTTGTTGCCATCAAAGATTGATCGAGTTATGGATTTTGTCTTTAATAACTTTTGTTTATCCTAGAGGGCCTGCCTTGGGGAAAAAACACTCACCCAAGGGAACAACTCAACTGGTAACACTCTAAAGGCAAGAGTATTTCCAACCGGGATATAAATGTGGGTATTGGAGTAAACGCCAATATCACACGATTGATTCCGACAAGATGGATCTAAAAGGGGACTCTTGTCATATGGGTCAATCTCCATGAATGAAAAGTCCAAAATAAAACCCTTGTTTGTAGTGGCTTGTTAATCCATTGAGTGAGTTTATCGAAGTGGTGCATTGGAACTTAGATTCCAAGAAGTTACTTGCCATGTCTGATCTTGGTTAAAGTATAGAGGTTAAGACTTCATTCTTAACATACCTTTATACTCTTTCCTTGGTTGCATGTAAAATCATGTCTTCTACGAAGGGCATGAGGCAAGCCCACCAAGAAAAATGTACCAATTGAGCTAGGATGTTATATTGCTTTTGAGTCAGTTTGAAAACACAGTGCTTTTGATCAAAAACATTGGAAAACCAACATTCAACATGAGCATCAAATCTCAAACCCTTTAGGAGAAGCAAATATCCTTGAACAAATTCACATGTTATTGATTTCCCTTGGGATTCGTATCCTTAGAGGCTTCTAAACATTTGGATTTCATCTCAATTTTCTCCTACTAACGTCAACAATAGGTAAACTTTGCCTTGATTTCCTTGATTTCCGCATAATGCATTTTGTGGGATGAAAGAAAATTAGGACATTGGACATTTAGTTGAAAACCTAATCAAGAAGTGTTTTTGATAAAAAGAATCTATTAAGAAAAGATTGAATCAACTGGACCCCACGCATGTGCTTGGTTTCTTTTGGTTGTATGGTTTTCATGCAAACATTGATCTTTTGATTTTGAATTACTTTTATAGAAAGACATGTTCTTCACTATCTTGGTCTCGTAAACAAGTCCTTCCTAAGTTCTTTTAGGATCAAATCAAACACTTCATCCAAATTCCAAACATCTATCAAAATCCATCTCATAAACAACTTTAGAGCTTCAGAAACATCATTCTAGACTTGGGTAAATCATCAAACCAAAAATCACCTTGTTTAGTTAGGAGTATGGGAATGCATCCTTTCTCATACCTCTAATTAAATCACCATCTTTTGTACAAGTTCATCCTAAGATCACATCTAATATCTTAGGGTTTACAAGTCCATTACCCAAATCAAAAGAAATCAAAATCAAACCCTAAGTCTAGCATTGATCCAAAGTCCCTAAAAATTCAACACCCATATCATTCACCCCTTTCATCCTTCATCTCGTCATTGGTCCTAAGAACCCTAGAGGTCACTTTTGCAACAAGGTCAAAACACAAGAAGAACATGGAATGCAAACTTGATCCATACAACATGAGTAATCCAAATCAATTGAACTTTCAAAACCTTACAATGCCAATTGATTATCAACACTCACATCTATACAAACCGTACATGGGATCATTACCTTTGAAAAATTTCAATAGTACAACAAATGTGAGTATGCCCAAATCAAAGATTGGAACACATTTCCCAATGGTACATCTAAATCCAGACCTACAAGTTTGTCAACCGAACAATCATTACATAAGCTGTCAAACAAACAACGTCATCCCACCAAATCCCTATATGCCAAATGAGATTGTACCAAGTACAAGTTTTCCAAACATGAATCCAAAAAACTTTGGGGTAAATATGCTTGCAAATCATACAAATATTGTTCAAAATCCAAACAAGATGTTAACAACTCCAAGTCAAGGTAACACCATGCAAAATCAAAGTTACCTAAATCAAAGAAATGTGATTCCCAACATCAACAATGTTTAATTTCAACCTATCATGCCAAATTCAAACATCATCCCAAATCAGAACATTGTCCAAAATCAATTTTTCCATGATCCCATGCAAACACCACAAGTATGCATCCCAAATCTACTTGAACAAAAACCAAATCAACTATATCAAGGTAGTCAAGATCGAAATCAAGATCAAATTTGGTGAGATCAAATTGCTACACTTACCAAAATAGTTGAGTCATTATGCCAAGAGACATCTCCACCTCCATTACCCATATCAACATTATTCCTTGGTTTAGGGCTTCCCCTTTACCTAGCACCAATCACTCCATCCAAATCAACCCACCTAACACCAATCAAGCCATCACATTAAATCCTTTGAAAATACCATCAACATCGCACCAATAGATGGTATGTAATCAAATGACAACATCAATCCTAACAAATCAAAATATGGCCTCCCAACGATCTATCACCTCAGTCATTCTGACCATTCTTATCACCTCGATCACTCCAACCACCCCTATCACACCAATCATATCTCAACCCCTCACTACCATGATCACTCCAAGCGTATCTCAACCACTTGTCACTACATCCAACAAAATTTTGAATCTGCCACGACTACCACCAAAACCAAACACAACAAGACAATATAACATTGCACTAAAAGCTCACCAGGCCTACCAAAAGGCCATCCAACAATATCTGGCCATGCAAGAAGCAAGGCAAGCTCAACAAGTGCAAGAAGCCTCTCAAGCTGCCCAAGCCTCTCAAGCTACCCAAAAAACACAAGTACAAACACGAAAAATGATAACTATTGGGGATAACGATGAACATTCAACCACTGGTGATAGCATTGACAATCTCCCCACCAAAATTGCTAAAATAAATGATCAATATCTATCTATCAAAGAGTACATTGAAGATGTTTTTATCTTGTCTAAAGATCAAATCAACATAAGTCAAGAGTCACTTTTCAATGATGATCAAAATACACCAACAATATCCAACAATGATCCAATTCAAGAAATGTCAACATCACTTGACCCTATGGTTGAAGATATTCACAATCTCTCCATCACAATTATTCAAAACAATGATCAAGATTTCTCCATCGATGAGCATGTTGCAGATGTTTTTACCCCACCCGATGATCAACTCACCATACATCAAGAGCCACTTTTTAGTGATCTATTTCAAGGAGTGTTAGGAATATTTGATCCTATTGACATAATGCACAATCTATTCACCTATGATCATGTTGAAAATGTCTCTACATCGCCTTATGAGTTAGAGGACATATCTCAAGAATTTATTCCAAAGAATGATCAAAATCTTTCACCAAGGTCTAGTAATGGTCCTTTCCAAGACATATTGACATCCTTCAACCTCATGGTTATAGATACTGAAGGAACCCTGAACTTGACACTTGAGGATATTGAACCACTTACTATGTCTAATGATGACATCCAAGAACCCTTTGGAAGCAATCCATCCTTTAAAACTGATCCATGCCAAGAACTTGATCCAAAGCATGTCAAAAGCAACTCTAAAATCATTCAACATCAAGAATTTATATCTTCAAGATACTACAATAATCTAATGGACACTCTCCTATCTATGCAAGATGATCATATCCAGGTAGTACATACTCCTCCATCTACCCATGAGATTTTTTT
The DNA here is from genome assembly GCA_007258455.2 of Sequoia sempervirens. Lineage (NCBI taxonomy): Eukaryota > Viridiplantae > Streptophyta > Pinopsida > Cupressales > Cupressaceae > Sequoia > Sequoia sempervirens. The sequence goes on along the minus strand of VDFB02193867.1, from coordinate 563,647,586 downwards.
TGCGGATGGACACGTAGATGATCTTCATTCAAAACAGGATCCCCTTATTCCTGTCATTGTTACACTAAAAGAGTGGGTTATTGATTCGTACAATCAAACAGAGTTATCAACATTAGGATTAGATATTTCCCAAATTCAGACTAAGGACATCAGGTACATGAGGATATCCAACATTATCCACTCAAGGAAACAAGTTAGATAGAACAATATAATCTAGAGTTAGCAGAGCATCCAATCAAAATAACATCATCTACATTGGTCATTTATTAGAGAATGCATTCTAAACAAGAGCTCTCAGAATAGGAGAAATCAAAGCATGAAGGTACTACTTCCACAATACTGGGAGCAACTATGTCTCAAGCAAACATCAACATAGGGAGCGCGAAGAGTCCTTATGATGAAACTAGTGTCAATACTACAACTAGCCACGTCATGAATCTTCATCCACCCATCACCCCATCCAGGAATTGGGACCAACCTCAAAAGAAAGATTTGAATCAAAGTACGAAGAAATTTATCAAAACAAAAGAAGCCAAAAAGCATAATGGAAAAATAAAATACACATGGATACCAAAGAATACAAAGAAATATCATCCCTATCAAACTCCATCAGTCAAAGAAACTATGGGGAAAAATGAAAAAGGGAAAAATATCCATCAAAGATGTTCACAAAAGAAAAAGTAGGCTTTTCAAGCGACATACAAAGTGTATCAAGCAGTTGGTCCTAATTCCATGCACACTTTCGTATCCACCCATCATTGCTCATCTTCCCAAGTTTGGAGAGTCAAAGGTTTTAATCTGTCAACCAATCCATCTCTTATCTCTAAACACACTCCATCCATGCCTCCATGCATAATATCCAATTCTCAAATTGACCATGTATTGGCAACGACCTTTCATCATAAGGATTTTGAAGGCACTCTATCGCGATGTACGCATAAAGATAAAGTTAACTCTAGTGTCGACAAAGCAAATCAAGAATCCCAAAAGTTGCATTCAAGTGCACGTATCTTAGCGAAGCAACTTGTTCAGGTAGGATATCAATGGCACATCATGCCAGAAGCGTCTACATCAACACCACTAGGTGGGTTAGCATGAATCTTTCAGAAAAACCAAAAAAATCATAAAACTATGAAAATCCAAAAAAATCAAAAAAAGGATTGAAAATAGTAAAGAGAAAAAAATCATCCTCTAGTGCAAACCACTACGGTGGTGCTTTGGGCAGGTACCATGATTTAAACCTGGAAAACAAGAATCATGTGTAGAATCAAGCATCTATGTTCACCAGTTTAGGAGGAAGCATCTTATCCCATCCATAATAAATCGATCATTTCATCCATATTATCCATAATAAATCCATTTCATTTGTGAACCATATATCTAATCCATGTTTATCCATTTGTATCCACAATCCCAGTTATCTCGATCTCGACAATTTTGGTGCACACTTTGCACTTGCTTATGGTAAACATCTTTAATATGGATCATTTTCATTGATCCTATCCTATGCAGCATTATTTGAGCCATGAAGCAATATCCAATGAAGAATTCCTTCGTTCAAACACCTTATCTTATCACAAGATAATCCTTTCCATCCTTTGCATGCTTTCTATATCCATCCATCCATACACCTATCCAAGCATCCATCCATCACATTCCATACATTGTTAGACATTGGGTGTAGATATTTAGATCTCACTTCAGGAATAAATCTTGATCTATATCCTCTACCTTATGTGGTGATCTGAACATTGGAAAACGTGAAACCAAACTAGTCAAAGAATTTGTGATCCAAAATCCAAATCACTAGCCCATGGCATATTTTGACAAAAAGATGTTTCTTATCGGTCTTCATCTTTCATCGAACATCGATCCAAACAATCACTGTCAGTTGCATCTAAGTTGCAGTTCAAACATCACATCAAATCATCCAAACATCTTTTGTTCCAAACCAAGCTTCAACAATCCTGATTAATTGAATCCAATCAATCCCATCATCATCTCGAGATATCATTCCCAATCATTGTGTTGCTTAAACACTATCTAGGCATTGTTGTGCATCCTCAACAATGTTATCATCATCAATCTTGATCAATCAAATCCTTGCATTGTTGTGCATTCTCAAAAATGTTATCATCATCAATCCTGATCAATCAAATCCTTGCATTGTTGTGCATCCTCAACAATTTTATCATCATCAATCCTAATCAATCAAATCCTTTCATTGTTGTGCATCCTCAACAATGTTATTATAACCATTCCTAATTAATCAATCCTTAAATTGTTGTGTATCTTCAACAATGTTATCATCATCATCAATCCATCGATCTGATCAATCAACCTTAGCTTGGTTTTCAAAAAAATCCCAATCAGAACACTGATATCATCATGCATATCATATCCAAAATGTCAAAATCATGCGAAAATCCAAAAACATCCAAAACATCAAAAAATCCAAAAAACATGTCAAAAAGTCAGAAAATATCAAAAACATGGTATCCGAACTACATCGTCTCTGAGCTTAAATGTAGGCAAGACTAATCTTTGATCAGCCCCTAAGACATAAAAAAACCAAAAACATTCAAAAAAACATCAAAATCTGAAAACATTCGAAAAACAAAAATATCCAAAAATATCCAAAATCACATCAAAATCCAAAAACATCCACAAAATCTTAGAAAACCCAAAACATTTAAAAATTTTTAAAATCAAAAAATTTTCAAAATCTTCAAAAACACCAAAAATAGCCTCAAAATATCTCCAAAAACATCAAAAACATCCAAATATTTGAAAAAATCTATCCATCCCATTTTGCTTTCACCCACAATAATCAATCATCCATAATAAACTAATCCTCACCTTCATCCTTTGGCAATGCAAATAGAAACAACTACAACAATTGGCAAAAACAAAGCTTCAATCGTAAAATCAAAAGCAAACAACAAACTATTAAATGCAAAATCAAACTCTTGATCATTTTCAGACATGTCAATCAACCTTATATCAACAGCCTATCAATCAACTTATCAAACTATCATCATCCTATACAATGCATGTCCTAGGATATATCATTTCGACAATGGGCATCATTTTGTATATCACTTGGATTCTTATCCTATCAAAACACGTCCCTTTGGCTAGAGGTATGAAGAACATTGGCTTGTTTGTGTACTTGATCTTTTCTTTTGATTTATCTTATTGCGCTCATTCCAAGGACCTCTCAATGATATTCTAACAAAGGATTTAGAGAGATAGGAATGAGGCAGTGATCATTATCCTTTTGTCTGCTATGCTTGTTGGACGTTCTTGTCAAATAACTTGGTGAATACTTGCTTTGTTAGGTACATCCAAGCAAGGTTTCTATATGTCAAGTGTGAACAAGAATACTCCTATCTATTTGTTGAGTCAAAGTCCATCGCACTAGGTACAACGCCATCTTGGTTCTTTATACCTTGATGCATCGTATCTACATGTGTTATCAAACATAAGGTAAGTAGCTCTTTTAAAATACCAATCCTTGATAAGTGAATCATCCATCTATCATCATCATTTCTCATCATCATCTCTCATAAAGTTTTCTTGTTGGATCCTCTTGTCATCATTTAATGTCTTCTTTTCTGCACTAACATCACATCATGAATAGTTAATCATCACCACCAATGCATCCATCCTACATCCACAAACCATCAATATTCTTCATATCATCTCACATGCATAATCATCATCATAATATAGATCTGTTAGTCTAAGCATCTGCATAAAGCATCCATTGGATAATCATAGCATATCACATCATCCATCTCATCCATCATCACATCATATCATCATTTAAGTTGTTTAAGATAATATAGATTTGTTATTCTAAGCATCTTAAAATTATCTCATTTGCATCATCATCCATAACCATCCATTTTGAACCTCTTTATCACGAGATCAACCCTCAAATTGAATCTTTTCACTCAATCTATCAAGGGGGCAATGTACCAGTGTACTTCTTTCTACTAGGGCATCCAAAAATTAGATTTAATTTTGTTTGCGGCAAGTTAATTCTTTGAACCAACACAACAAGTGCATTTCTTCAAAGAGGGGAAAAATGTACACACGCAAAATTGGCATAATGCATTTGATTAGGTCATATTTATCCATTCATCAAATAAATCAAGTTTATTTGGTCAATCTCCTAAATTCATCAATTTAAATTAAATAAATCAACTTGATCCTAACATCACCCTCCTTGATTAAATAAATCAATCCTTTATTTAATTAAGTCTAAAATCACCTTTCATCCCTTTTTGATTTAAATAAATCAAAATATTCAAGTCAAAGGGGTTAAAGCATCTAATCATCATTAAGTTAATCTAACCTTGATTAACCTAATCTAACTACCCATCACATCCTCTAGCTTTTCCCACTTGCACCAATAAATCATTTTAATTCATTTATAAATTCAGCATTTTCCATCAACATGGCATCTTTGAGGAATATTCCCTTAAGTTTGAATTCAAAAACAAGTGGACATGTACACCCAACAAAGCATTTATGAGCTTTTACATGTCTCTTACATGTCCATTGCACAAGGTCAAACTCAACATTTATATCTCAAATTCAAATTTGAATCTCCCCCTCTTTGGCACATTGACCAAAATGTGCTCATTCCTCAACCTATCACAAGTTGACAAGTGGCTCCATCTCATTGGCTAAATCTTAGTCCCAAATTCATCCATTTGGCTATTTCTCTCATCAAAATATTCTATAAATGGAAGGCTTCATTCATCATCAAATCCTCCACAACTTGATCTACAAAGCTTATGCAAAGTCACTCTCTTCATTTGAGAACTGATTTTGTCCATTGCATCATCATCATTGGCATTATCAAGGATTGTGAAAGGGCTATTTTCCATAATAGCACCAATCCAATATAAGATAAAGTTTTGATCATGTTCTTATATTCTTGCAATTAATTATTTGGTTCTATTTATTTTTTCATATTTTAGCATGGTTAAGTATTTCATAAGGATGTTTAATCTAATGTGTTTCAAATGAGTAACATGATGATATTATGTTAAGGTTTAACCATTTGCAGATTTGGCATCCACAGTTTCCAAGATGAATGTCCAATGTCTAATTTTCTTTCATCCCACAAAGTGTATTATGTGGAAATTGAGGAAATCAAGGCAATGGTTTCCTATGTTGACCTTAGTAAGAGAAAATTAAGATGTAAACCCAATTACTTAGAAACCTCTAGAGATGTAATCCCTAGGGTAAGCAATAGCTCTTGGGTTTTTTCAATGGTATTTTCTCTAACCAAGGGGTTTTAAATTTGATTTTCTTATTGAATGTATGTTTCCCAATGTTTTCAAACAAGCAAGTGTTTTGTAACAAAAAAAAAAGTACAACCCTATGGTTGTGAAAGACAATATTTGTTGAGTCCCCACTTGGACAAGTCTAGCTACGCTTATCTTTAGTGAATGGTTAGATGCTTGACCCCACTAGCTCCCCTCCGTGACACTCACTTATACGGGGTAGCCAAGCATCAACACCCATGAAACTCCCATCGCATGCTTTCCATTTCTACTAAAGACTATAAAAGTGTGGGGTGGCTTCAGAATGACTGTTCTTGCACCAACAAATAGATAGGGATTTTGGCTTTTCTATAACAAGGGTTTTAGTTCAAACTTTCCGTTCGTAGGAGTTGAACCATTGAGGTGAGAGACCATTGTTTCCCTTCTCATCGAAGCCAACCGCATGATACTAGCATTTATTCCAATACCCACATTTACATCCTGACTAGAAATACTCTTGGCTTTAGAGTGTTACTAGTTGAGTCATTCCCTTGGGTGAGTACTTTTTCCCCAAGGCAAGTCCTCTAAGATAGACAAAAGTGAGTAAACATATTCATAGTTCAATCAACCTTTGTTTACAAACAAAGGGAGAACACATGCAATAGGTTTACTCACACTGGCAAAGTTTTTTTTTCAATTTTAAACCCAAAAAATGAAGTGTGGAGGTGATTGCTTTAACTCAACCTAAGATCACAAAAAAGGCCTTTTGATTCTCAAGATCATTGTGAAGCGCGAGAGAAGTGCATACATCATTTTCGATAATGTTAGTTTAAGTAAGAAATAAAAAAAACAAAGTGGTACATGTTCATTTTAAGTCCACAAAGCAATGATTTTGATTTGTTTTAAAGCATCAAAATGAGATTTGAAAGTTATCTTGTTCAATTGTTAACCTCGAATGAAATCTAGTCAATTTTCCTAAAGTTCTTTTTAATCCCTTTGCAATGAAAAATTGAAAGCTTTTGTAATGTTCATTTTTAGAGCCCAAAAATAAATGAGTTACTCTAAAATAGAAAATTAAAGCATGGAATGGAAGCTCCAAGCATTTAAAAATGCTTTGTGAATTTAGAGTTTTAATGCTTGATTTTCTTCAACTGCAATATGTTTGTGTTCTTTGATTCCAATGCCTAATTCTAATGCCAACTTTCTTTATGCACACCTAATTTGTGCACCTTCTCAGATTGTCTCAAACCTGCAATGAAAACAAAAGCCAAAAAAACAAGTTAAGCGATGGGATTTTGCAGATTTAATTGATTTATATCTTTACACATACACAAAGCCATATCAAATCTGAAAAAAGAAAGCAATGACAGTGGGATAGTAGGCTATGTAGAAAAATATTTTAAAGGTCGCTCCTCCAAATCATAGTTTTCCAAATCAAGTTTTTGTCTATCCCATTATCATAGTATCATAAAGAGGTTTCCACTAGTTAATGAAAGCAGCTCAAATTCACCCCAGTTAGAAATTGTTGTTTTCTTCTACAAAACCATCAAAGGTTAGCTCTCAAATATTATAATTAATGCAGAGAAACATCAATTTTGAGATTGAACAACAATATGATATTAAACAATAATATTAAAAAATTGCTCATGACCTTTAACTATATTAAAATGACAGCCACAATCAAATGAATTAATTGTGCATCACTATCTCTAAAATAAAATAAAAAATGTTTGTGAACCATCACTTTGTTGACTTTATATATAGTTATTCATTTGAATATGCTAATTGGAAATACCGGTTTTGGAGTTATCTCGAGGCTTATACACAAGTAGCTCGTACTATAGGAGATAATGGGATTGATTGCTTTGAAAAGAAACATTCTTCTGGTGTATTGTCTTCAGCACTCATAATGTTAGCTATGACACACAAAATATGATAGACCTGGTTAATTTATTTGCTGAATTCTTAGATTACCACTCTCTTTTGGAAGTATCTGAGACATCTCCTATTGATTTTGCATGTTTGATTTGACACAGTGAATAGTATTAAATTTTGGGGCAAATTGTCAAATCTACTGAAGATTTTTTTTTTATTAGATTTATAATGAAGCGCAATCAACCAATATCATTGTCAAAATATCTGCATCTAAATCTACATCTAAAATACTGAAACCTAGACAATGCTATTGAATCTAAAATATTTTGACAGCTTGGCAAAAAAAGGTAGCATGGCATTTTCTAGATTCACTCCCTACAAACAAAATCAAGCCTCCATTTTTTCAAACCTGATAGATATATAAACAATCAAATATGCAAAGTACATTTATATCATATTGATAAGCATGATACAAACAATTGTTGAACAGCAGAATTTAAGGGATATCTTAGATTCTTATGTCATAAAAGCTTTAAAATATTAGCATTAGATCATGGGCCCTAAGAAGTAATGATGATTGTTCTGAATTTACTTAAGGTTGTTGAGATTTTACACCTAGATGTTGATCAAGTTGAATCAAGCAGCATAATGATTTGGACAAAGTTGTTGTCCCCATCTTCAAAACTTTGTGTGCAGGCAGTGCTATTTTGACTTTGAGTTATATGTTCAGGCTAAAATAAATGCAGCAGTATAAATTTGAAAAAGTTTGGTGGTCAAATATACCTCTGAAAATTTTGATAGCTTAAGTTGGTGATGAAATGACAATGATTCAAAATTATGTTGGTATAAGCTCAACATTTATGGCAGGCGTGGAATTTTCTCAAAATCTAGTGCGTCCTAGTAATGGATAAGAATATGGTGAGAAGCTACCATTCGGTGGACCAAGAAGTTCAATATTTAATTTCATCCAAGAGATAAGAATCTCTTGAAGTTTCACCATACAAGTCACATCCCCTGTGCCTTAGATGACGTTTTGACTTGAATCAATGCTTTACACATGACTCTAAGCAAGCACACAACAAAAATCTGTGACCTCTGTTAACAAACAAGCCATGACAAAAACCATGAATCTTATTTCTCAATGCAATTTGTTAAATGTATAAAATAGCGAAGATAGTGGAAGCATAGATAGAGAATTTTTTTTGACAAAATGCCTAAAATAAAGACATCGAATGATGTCCTGCGCAACAAGAAAATCTTGTTAAGATGCATGTGTTAGAAAATCTTAAGCTAATATCAACATATTTTTCCAATCAATCTCTTTCAAATTGCTTTTATCTTCTCACCCCTAGTCCATTGGCCACGCTACAAACATGGGTTCAATTCTAGTCTACTATATTATTAGTTGTTCAAAAAATGATTGCATATTTGAAAGGGTTTCCATGATCCATGCATTCAAAATAAAATCAGAATTAAATGAAAATATTAAAATAAAATAACAATAGTGCAAGCTAATCAGCTATGAAGAATCCTCCAACCACCATTCTTCCTCCACGGATGGATGTTTCCCAAAGACTTGATGATAATAGTAAAATGATAAAACAAAACAAATAAATCTCAGAAAAATGTGATACCTTAAGTTACCATAGCATGCTGGTTGATCTGGTTGTGAATAGTTCTTAGAAGATTCCTTCTCTGTCAATGCTCCCAAAAAATTATCTTTCTACTCATAGGCAGAATCATATGGCTAATGTTGGTTGCTACAGGAATGAAGGCTTTTTAATATAAACTATAGTTGAAAAAGCAATAATGAGCTTTGATAGAAAAAAAAATTAACAGAGAATTCTCAGAATAAATGTAAGATAGTAGAAATAAATGTGCCATAATGCATGTTGAATTTTCCAGTGTGTCACCATCTCTTCATAGGAATGATTCTTGATGTGACTGAAGGTCGATGGAGGTATGTTAGCAAGAGTCACCCTTGATTTGAGGCATAAAGTGGCCGCACCTACTCCTCACCATCGATGTCAGGCATAGCAAGACGTAAACCTATAATTATAGCTACAACAGCCCTGTCAGATGGATGTGAAATATTAGAAAAGCATAAGCAAGGCGCATGAACTATTTTGACTAAATTCTTGAAATAAATGTCTTATGCAGTTGTAGGAAATGCCCAGAATTCATTGAAAAGACTGGATCAAATGTTATTGGCAGGTGTAGAACCAAGTTTCTACAACTATTTCCAGCATCCTCTCTACGCTTCCCCTAGCGGTAAAAGGAATGTGTTGTGCCCTCAACACACACGCCCCATTTGAAATGGGGACCCTCTTTTCTTTCGCCTCGTCGAGGCTTTTGGGGGACGCCTCATTTTGCGTGCCCCTCCTTTTTCTATGATGTTCAACACGGTCGATGTCGCTCTAGGGTTTCATCTTAAATTGACCATGCTTTCCCTTTTGGTTTTTGCTGCTCTCCGGGGCCTCGTAGGTTCCTTTGGCATTTTGCTTGTGGTTCCCGGCCCCTCCGAGTCTGCGCCTCCTCGAGTTCTCTTTGTTTCCTCTTTGCACTTGCTACCCTTTTAGGCGTTCTCGCATCTTTTGTTCTAGTCTTCGGCTTCTTCTGCCGACATTCGGTGACTTTTGTCGGAGATTTCTCGGCGCCCGCTTCCCGCCTCGGCCCTGAGTTCACTGGCCCCGACCTCCGGCCCCAGGATCGCTTATCTCAGGACGGAGCGACTCTCCTCCCGACGGCCACCCACCCCTCGGGCCCCGGGATGATGCTCGCCACCACCGTCACCCAGGCGGCGCGAAGAAGTCTTTGGCGGCGAACTCCCAATGGCTCCCCGCCCTCCGGGCCCCGAGCATCCCATCACCGCCGTCGCCCAATGAGCGCAAAATCTCGCAGTGGCCATCGCCTCGCGTCCCTTCGGCCTTCGGGTCCTGGAATCTCTGCCACGGCCGCTGACTCAATTTGAATTTCACCAACTTTTGGCGCGGTAGTACCAGCATTTATTGTAACATTAATGGCACCTGGGGTATATAATGCCCAAACTCGCTGGTCATTTTTATTGTTCGAATTGAAGTGAATTGGAGCAGTGATCAACTGGAGCTCACTGTCTTCTGCAACATCTCGATTGTCACCATCAAATTCACTCCGACGATCCCCGGTAGACTTCACGCCTCACCATTTAGCGTATCCGAGGTAGGCCGTCACCATGTGCCCTCCCATCTTTTTTCATCATTTAGGGGGGATTTAAGTAATTGCACAATTAATTAAATTGGCATTAAATTGAAGAAAGCCAAATCGCACCCATAACCCATGTCTTGGAAATTGCGGAAACCTTTCGGAGTTGCCCTTGCCGCCGATTCGGAACTTTTCAATCGCGCAGCCATTCTATGCACAGGGCAATCCACCCTCCCGGGTCCGAACCCCGTCTTCGCCGTCAAAACTCAAGGTCCAAACCCTCACCGACGTGATCCTCCTCCCCGGACCCGGTCCGTCAGACTTCCTCCGTCGGGTTTCCTCGTGCCTTTCGCCGGGCTTGAACAACCAGAACGCTCCGCCTCCCTAGTTCCCAGATCTCGGCGGCTGCTCCGCCGTTTAAACTTGAAACTCGGCTCGCGTCCTTCATTCCTTCCGGGCCCGGCCGTCTGGAGTTCTATCCCCAGAACTTCGTGACGGTTCCACCGACCTCGACAGCAGAACCCTGCCAGCGCCCCGACCTCCGGTCCCAACCTGCCTCTCCGCTTCCGTGGCCTTAATCTTTTGCAACCGCTGCCATCGCACTCCCGGGCCCCGGTAGCCGGACTTCCATTTTCAGAGGTCAATGAGTCTCCTACGATAGGCTCTTCAGCTTCGTCTGTTCGTCCGCCGGACCTCGGTAGCTAGACTTCCACCCTCGAAGATCCTCCTCTTGCCCGCCGCTGCTTTTGTGAAATTTCTTCGCCATGTGTTTGGACGCCAGAGCCTGGACCTCCTGTTGCCGTCTCACTTTGCCGAAATGCTCGCTAACTCGGGGCCTTCCGGGCCCAGCCGTCCAGAGTTCCGTCCCCGGAACTCCGTGACGGTTCTGCCGACCTCGACGGCGAAACCCTACCGACGCCCCGCCCTTCAGGCCCCGAGGGGTTCCTCGCCGTCGCCGTTGGGCGGTACGAAAATCCTTCAAACTACAAATGTCTCACGACGGTTGTCACCTCGCATCGCCCCGGCCTCCAGGCCCCAGCATTACCCTCACCGTTGCCGCTGAATAACGTGCAAATCTTTCGGTGCCAACCTTTGACGACTTCCCGCCATCCGGACCCCGAGCCTGTTTTCGCCGCTACCGTTCAAATTTATCTAGGATCTCCCGGCGGCTGTCACCTTGCGTCTTCCCAGCCATTGGGCCCCACCTTACCGAATGCCGCATGGCCTAAATTTCATACCTCATGCTGGCCGTCCTTTCACCGCCCGGACCCCGCGCCTTGGACTTCCGCCTCTGGGCTTCCTTGGCTGGATTTCCGACTATGGTCCGCCGTCTCCGTATGCCTTCTCCTGCCGGATTTTCGGCCTGAAATCTCCGGTGCCCTTTGAATCGATCCAAGCAATTTAAAAACCACAATCTGACTTCGACCCATGTCCTAAAATTTGCTGATCTCCATCATGGGCCTCCTAAAACCTTGAAATTTGGCCAAGAAACGTCCCCGAGAACTTTTGGACGTGTTTTCCCTTCCTGGCAGCATTCCTGCCAGGGAAGTCCGCCCCTCCGGGCCCGAATTGCCCAAATGCCCTAAAATGAAATTGATAACATCTAGGAGTAGGATTTATGATGTACTTGATTAATTATTTAGATAATATGCTCAAAATATGGACTAACATGAATGCTTTTGATGTTTTATTGCACTAACTTCACCCTTTGCTTGCAGGATATATGGAATCGGCTGCAGGAACTTCAGGGGCATCCGCTGAAAAGGACAAGGGCAAGAAATCAGGGAGAGCCGCTCAGGGAAAAGACAATAAAGATCAGATGAAGTTTAAGTTTCAGGGTGAACTGCTCCAGTCGAAGGTCTCAACAGACTGGAAAGAGATCTCGGATACCAACATCGGCTAGGTGGACATAGATGAGTTCACCCGGAGGGTCAAGGTCGACCCTAAAACAAAGAATGCCAGATTAATACGCCAAAGCAGAATTTCCAAGGCCGCCAGCTTCCCTCCCTCTCTGGTGGCACCTGAACTAGTAATGGCTTGCTGAGAAGCCTACCAAACGGACACCATAACAATTGTGGACAAGGAGGGGAATATCCTCGCCGACATGTCGCCGGAAGGAATCACTAAAACCCTCCACATTCCCACATTCCCACATATGGAGGTCCCTACTTTGGAGCAGTGTTAAGCGGAATAGGATGCCAATCCATTGGGCTGTAAGAAATCAATTAACCTTTACTGGCTAAAGGAGAAATGGGGCAGCGCTGTGAAGGTTCCCCAAGAGTTGTTCCGCAGCGACTTCCACGAAGATTACCACGACTTGGTGACTATGCTAAGTAGGGTCATGGGTCTCCCGGCAGCCGCCTACTTCCAAGAGTGGATGGCATATTACATCAAGCAGATCCTACGAGGGAACGAAGATGTGAACACTAAGAACTCATTCGACTGGGGAGGGATCATCAGCAACTGCTTCCATGAGCAGTTTGTGAACGTTAAGAAAAGCTCCAAGTTTTATATGACCTCGTACCTGGTATACTCCCTGGCAGGCCAAAGGAAATACAGTGGACTATTTGTGGCACCAGATTAGGGGCACAGGTGAGGGCTCAAGCCTTTTGACAAGTACCCACAGCTCCAATACCGCAACTTCAAGAAGGAGTACTGCCGGGTCAATGACGCCTTCATTGGCCACATCATCAGATTGGTTGCCGGGGATTTCGAAAGGAGGGTTTCCCATAGCGCCAAGGCACTTCTAAAAGAGTACACCTTCCTGTTCATCCAATTCCCTAAGTTCACCTACATCCGTGCCCAAGGATTCATGGAACAGCCGAACAAGTTACCGAGATACCCAAACGACCGGATCATTCTCCTAGAGATTTCTTGGCAGCTCCAACACATTCAGACGGTCCTTGGAAACAAGCACGTAGCAGGGATCCCCTATCCCATGACCCTCAGCCAAGGCTTGTATCGACTACAGAAATCTCAGTGCACCGACAATTCTGAGAAAGAGTTTAAAGAATATAACTTTGACTGGTACACGGATCGCCCACGAATGGACCCACATGGCTATGTTAGGAAGGCGTTAGGGCCGACATACGCCCACAAATACCATATTGAAGACTTCTAGGCATATTGTAAAGATGACAAGGAAGTATGCATGAGGCACTACATGCGCATGACTGTGCAGTTCCTAAGGAGAGTACAACTGTTCCAGGTGCCGGACTAGCTCGAGGAAGACGAGTCTATAATCATGCACCCAAGATACCCTGCGGTTGCCAACATGGCAATCCCCTCCATAGACTAGGATGAGCAAGAGGTAGATGACCTGGATACTATCACCCAGTAGATCATAACTGGCACTAAGGAGTGGGTTGATGGGTAGGTGGCGCAATTGAAACAAGGAGTGGTCCTGACATATGAGGCGCTCAAGAGTGAGCCAAGTGCCACGGAGGACATGGCTGCTACCACATCAGTTGGGGAGACTTCCAAGTCTCCCACCATCACCAGGTCTCAAAAGAGAAAAGAATCCGAGACGGTGCAATCTGCGGACCCTAAGGAGCAAACAAAGAAAGACACGTGAGGCTCATCTCCCAAGAGGCTCAAGCAGACAATGATTACAACAAAAGTGCAGCCTCTCTTGCTCCTTCCTCCCCTGACTGTCGTGCCACCAGTCTCTTAGGCCACAATTGCCTCATCTCCATAGGCCGTGGACATTTTTGTCCACCTTTCCTCCTCGCCCTCGGCTGGGTCAATAATCAATGTCGACTCCTCTTTTGGCATGACCACTCCCCCTTCCTCTTCTGCTGCCATGTCACCCATTACCTCCCTGCCTCTAGCAACAATAGCATCACTTGTTCCTCTTTCCACTATGCCCGAGGCTATTATGTGGCACCTACAGAGTCTTCCTCCTGAGCTCTCACAGATCCTAATGGATCCTGCTCTCCAAGCGGCCCTTGCCCAAGCCCTCGCAACATCTCAGCCTTCACAACTGCCAACAGGGCCGCCAGCCATGGAAGCCATGATGCAAATCTTGAAAGAGTTGGAGCGGGAGCAGGAAGCCTCGAGGCCTATTGAGGAAGAGGTCGATGATTACTACGAGCACCCCGAGTACGAACACAGAACCATCGACAAGGTGGCCTATGAGGAGGAAGAGACAGGCTCTTCCAAGAGCAGGGATGAGGAGGATGGCTCGGGTGCTAAGGAGATTATTTAGGCATTTGATGAGGAAATTGAGGAGGAGTCGGCTCAGCAGCCAAAGGATGTTAGGGAGGAGGCAGAGCAGTCATCACATGATGAAGAGAGACAGCTGTCAGAGGAACAACCATGAAGGGATTTATCTAAGGCTGAGGCCCGTGTTGAGAAGAGCCCCGAAGCCGAGGCTGCTAAAGGAAGGGAAAGAGAGGAGGCAGCAAAAGAAGATGATCCCACCCGGATATTGTCCACCAAGACACCCGTCAAGCGCCTCGTATTCATTCAGGACTCTGATGAGGAAGAGGATGCTGCCAAGGAGAAGGAGGAACCCTGAAAGGAAAAGGAGGCAGAAGTCTTGCCTATAACAGAAAAGGGTGAGGGTAGCCATGATGCACCCAAGGACAAATCCGCCATGCCCGATTGGTTGGAGAAATAGCTGGAGGAGACTACTCTTGTTCTGAAAGACCCAAGGGCAAGATTGGAGGCCATCTTGGCTTGATCCCTGACAACAACGAAGAAGGAGAAGAAGCCTAAGGTCCATTCCAAGATAACGATGGATGCTTCCGGCTCCCGAGCAGCGCAAGTTACAACGCCTATAGTTGGCCAAGCAGGGGTGAGTTACAGCATCTCCACCATTGACCTAGGAATAGCGACTAGAGAGCAGAAGGTCGAACATCTAGAGGAGTCAGTGGCCATAGTGGTGCATCTGATCAAGCAAGACAAGTTCACCAAGGATGAACTCAAAGCTCAGGTTGCTGCCTTAATGGACTATATCCAGCAGTGGTCCTCGGTGGACGACCTGCCCACCACCTCCACGGCTGCACCACAGTTGCTCTCCAAGGAGCAGATTGACAAGATGGAGAGGAGGAAGAACTTAGAGAAAACAACTGAGAATTGGTTTCAACAGGTCATAAGCATTGGAAACATGGGAATCAGCTTAGCTATGCAGATAGCCAATCAGTTCTTAGATTTGATCCAATCCCTAGAAAGCATGAAGAAGCTCTGCACCAGTTTCCCTACGATCCACGACTCCACCTTCCTGAGAATTGAAGCCATTCTTCAGATGCCAGAGAACATGTGGGAAGAAAATCTAGAGCTGAAAAAAGAGGATTATTGGTTGGTGGATGTATGGCGCAGAGACCTCATCAACCGAAGGGACAGGCTGGAGCAAATCCAGAGTAGAGTGGATTCAGATATCGAGTGGATCAAGGAGATCAGGGCAGAATGCACCGAGTATCTCAAGCTGATGACGGGCTATGATATGCCCATGGTGCAAATGGATGTCGAGAAGGTGAGGTCATACTTCGAGGAGAAGATGAAGGATGGGATAGCCAGAGAAATCACCACAGAATTCTTGAGTTTTGCTGCCCGTGCCTTCGATCGATTGGAGCTATTTAGAGACCAGGGCTCGAAGTATGATGAAGACTGGAAGTGACTGGAAGAGAACGCCAAAGAATGGAGCTACTAAGCATTAAGATGCGAGATCCTCGAGATAGATAAGCTCCAGACCATCATCTTCAAGTACATTGAACACGCAGCTTCCAAGGAGCAAGAAGATAGCCCAGCCAAGGAGGAAGACCTCCCTGAAGAGTAGCTACAGCCAAGAGGACAGCAATTAGCTATAGGACAAAAGAGAAATAGTGTCATCCACTAGATGACGAAATAGGGAAGGGACAAAAGATGTTTTTAAATTGTAAATCTATTTTGGGGTAGGTGAAACCCTATTTTGTAATGAATCTTGGCCATTCGTTTAACTTTTGGAAACTATAAATAGAGCACTCTCCTCATTTGCAAAGGGAGAGTTGAGTTGTTGTAAAGGCATGCTGCAGAAATTTATAAGAAATATCATTGACTTGGTGTATTTCCTTGATTTCTCTCTTGCCATTTGATTCATTTCTCCAAGTTCACATGTTTAGTTTAGATCTTATGGATGTTTAGTTAGTTGTTTATCGTATTTAGTTGAATCTGAGGAATGTTGTTTGGTGTTTGTGAAAATTCCTGCATTGTTGATGATTCCTTAGTCCATACTTTTTGCTGTTTGCTGAAGGTAGATAGCTATGCAAAGTTAGCCTGGACTTGATTTGAAGCTGCCCCAAACATTTATCTTTAATTCATGCATGTGTATGGTGGATGAAGGATGAAATATCTGCAACCCTTAGAAGATAGCACAATTTCCATGATACTATGAAATCCCTGGTTAAGTGGGATATTGTTTTGAAGGATTGTCCATTGCAGGAACTCCATCGTCACTGTTCGCAGCAAGCTTCAGACTTAAGAACTTTTCTTCTCCTTTCCTCTTTCCTTTTTTTTAAGAAACTGAACAATACCAAGGTTCATTGCACATTGTAAAGCCAAATCCAACAATTAAAAACGGAGTTCAAGACTGTTGTTTGAACCTACAGCCGATGCATATCAACTTCCCATCCTAGGAACCCTTTTCGAAGATCCAACTTCATGCTTTATGTCCACACTTTTTATTTCTATAAGACCACCTTGTGATTCCAGCAAATCACATCAAACTACTGAGGTATCTAAGCACTGTTATGACCTGACATCCGAGAGACCTTGGGATAGTGTTCTGCAACTCGATTGTGGGAGATTGTCTTTCAAGAGAGGTAGTGCACCTATCCACTGCCCGTGTTGAGAAGTGCATAAAACACCATCAATAGAACCAGCACTAGAAGGAGGGCCACGATGAAGATACTAAGTTAAAGGATAAAGCGAAGCTAGATCAAATCGGATCATTATCGCTGGAAAGGCTTTAGAGAGTTCTGTGATTAGCACCAAACAAAAGGGAATTTGAAGAGTTGCAGCCTCCCACAAGGGCAAAACGAGCACAAGGGAGCAGCGTCGCCTCTTCCTCTTCTTCCATTCCATCCGCCTCCGCTTCACCCTCACCTTCATTTGGCCGGCCTTCATACTCCACCCAACCATTTCAAACAGCATTTGCACCATCTATCTCCGGTAGCCAGGGGTTTGCTCCTCTCCTGGCCCTTTCAGCCCAAGGCACAGTCAAGATAGCCATAGCTCAAGAGTAGCCCCACATTGTGGTTGTATTACCAATACAGCCCCAAATCCATGTCCTCCAACAACAAGTGCCACCTCCACCTCCCCCCATGGCTTGGCTTGCACATAACCCTTCACCGATACATTTTGCGGTCTACAATGATATGCCCAAGAATATGGAGGGCTTTTGTTCAAAGTTGCATCCGCGAGACATGCAAAGAATAGCCGAGGAGCATATCAAGATATTTGAAACGGCGATCACCGAAATGCAAGTGGATCACGAGGACGTTACATGTCGCCTCTTTCCGCATTCGTTGGGAGAGGAGGCCTTCTACTGGTACATCAATCTACCAAGGGGATCCATAACCTCGTGGAACCTAATGAATAATGCCTTTCTGCAGAAATACAAGATCCTTGTCAACCCTGCGGACCTTTACCAATAGTTCATGTCCATCAAAAGGGAGGTCAACGAACCTATTGGCTCCTTCAATGACCGTTTTCATCGGGCTCACATGAGGCTTCAGGCTCCGTACCTCCATGATGATGCGGCAACTCTTCCCATCTATTACGCGGCCCTGGACAACCTCACGTCACCCTTGGTGAAAAGGATGTGCCCACCGCCCGCTACCCTACTGGCCACCTATGCAGAAGCTATTGTCACTAGCGCAGACTTGGGGAAAAATATCTCTGGCTCGCTACCCTCTTTGGGGCCCATCACCCACCCAATGCAGATTCAAGGGCTTAATCAGGCATTTGCTCACCAAACCCCTCTTATGAACCAGGTGCCTCAATTGCCTATGGTACCACATCCGGGGCAGCCGTTGAATTATGCACCTCCCGCGACTTCCTATTTGCAGCCCTAGTAGTAGTACAGCTATTCTCAGATGGCTCCACAACAGCAAGTGTATTCCTAATAGCCCCAAGTTCCATTGTACTTGTCGAGGCCATATTTTTCTCCAGCCTATCAAAATCAGCCGGCAGCCCCGCCCGCTTTTCTCTAAAATCCGGCCCCGTCGCTTGGAGGTGCAACCGAGAAGGATAAACTAGAAGAACTAACATAAATGATTAAGAAGATGTCCATGAAGATGACGCATCTAAAGAACCAGAATAATCAGTTGCAAGCCTCCCAACATAATTTTCAGGCCAACCTTAATAGGGATAGTCGAGACAATAGAGACAACAGATATAATCGGGAAGTAGGCACCTCCTCAGGGCAGAATTATGAGAGGGAGCAGAGTTCCAATCAAAATACAGAAAGGAGGCCTTCTCAAAGATAGAATCGCATGTAGAACACCAGGCCCAATAATAGTGGTGTCTCCATGCCTTTCGATCAGCTGACAAGTAATGACAAAATATTTAGCGGCGTGTATCTGGCTGAAGCGGCCTTGTCCGGGTGGTGTTGACTTCACAAAACTAGCAAACATTCTGAGCTAGATTGTCCCGAGTTCTAGACAGCTGTTGAGATCTTCCAGGTAGAGGTACAAAACGTGGCCAACAACACCAACTACAGGGACATCATCCTATCCGAGCCATATGATTCTTTGTGTCTAGTGGTCAATCAGGCACCATTTCCGCGAGGCAACCGCAACGAGCCCAAAGTTGAGCTAACTCCTACTGAGGATGAGAAAGTGTAAGAGGTAAGTAATGAACAAGTTTTGGCTCAGCTTTTTGATTCAGTAGATAATGGTCCGGTGGACGAAGAAGAGCCATTTGTGGATGAGGTCCACATGTTCCATCAATGGTCGAGTCCCTACTTTCTTAGGAATAGACAAGCTGGCGGACCCTTCACAACTTCTACCCCACCAAATAATTTTGCCACTCCGCCTGATCCAAATGCCAGCAATAACCCTGGGCTTCCTCACATACCCGCCCAATACCTTAACAAGAATCAATCTCAAAATTAGCCACAACATCAGCCTTAAGGCCAACCTCAAAATCCGTCTGGGCAAACCAATGTCCAAACCCCTATTTCCGCTATAGGCCGAGCCTTTAGCTCCGAAATTGAGCAAATGGGTGAATATGTGGCGGAAGAGTTCAAAAAGGTCAAAATTAGTTTGTCGGCCTTCGAATTACTTAAAGTTCCTGTCGTGAGGCACGCTTTCTTTAGGGTTCTGAATGCGACCCCATCCTCTAATTCGACACATGAAACCCCAGCTAAGAGGGTAACCTTTGAGGAACCCAAGAAAGAACAGGAGATACAAGACAATGCCAGAAGAAGGGACAATGTGCCCATAAATCAGTCGGCAAGTAGACACATTGAAAAGGAGCCAGAAAGGGCTAGTAGACAGCCTTCCAAGGACCAGCAGTTCAAGAAGACTAGGGATATGGATAATGATAGGAATAAAGGCCAAATAGCTCAAATAGACACATTTGTGGGCATCCTCCAAGGGAGACTGGAAACTCCCCCTTTCCTGACCACCATTAGGGTCTTTGGGAAGAACTTGCACAACTTCCTGCTCGATTCAAGCGTGTCTGCAAGCGTCATTCCCTTGGCCGTATGTAAGGCTCTTGGTATCACTCCCACGCCTTCAAAGAGGAAGGTGACCTAGCTGGACAAAACAGAGATCAACATCGTGGGTGAAATAAACCGCATCCCCATGCAAATTCCTGCGGACCCCCAGATACAATAGGTCATCGATATCCAAGTGGCAGACATTCCCGATGCTTATGGAATTATTTTGGGAAGGGAGTTCACCAAGGCGCTGAATGGATACACCGCCACAAACCTTTATCACATGTGGCTGCCATGGAAAGGGCTGCCAAACTAGATCCGCATCGACCGTGAACCCTGTATAAAGTATATGATCACGGAATACAATAATCTCAGCGAGGTGTTGTTCGCCGAGACTGACTTAGGGAATTATCGCCCTTTTGCTTACCAAAATGAGCTTGAGCCTTGGGAAGAACATGCAGATGAAGTGTTGCTAGTGTTGTGTAGTCCTTCGACCAGTTCTGCGCGAATACCCCTAGATACAAAAATGCTGATAGAAGTTGATGATGAGCCGAATAAGGAGGACAACTGGGGATTGCTTGATGGATTCCAAGATTTCATGGAAAAATGTGCAAAGGATCAGCTCAACCTAGGAGCTAGAATGAATTTCTAGGATCTCTTATTTCTAAACTAGTGTAGGGTCCACAATGCTGCCCACTCCGAATTTGATTGTTGCCTATGCCAAGTAGCAGTGGCCAATGTAAAAAAATCAACTGCCCCCCAAACAGAAACGCTAAAGGGGACACCAGCAGAACCGCCTGTTGATCACCGCCTTAAACCAGAAAAATCCCCTAAGATCACAAGGCCCGCCGTTCAGCCGAAAGAGAACGGAAGCCCGATCAAGTTTGAGGATAAAGAATCCTCCGCATGTTGGACACTCTGATTTGATGGATCGAAGTCAAGACAAGGAGCTGGAGCGAGAATTTAACTCATCAGCCCAACGGGTAAAACATTTCTTGCTGCCCACCGATTACAATTTTATTGCACCAATAACGTGGCAGAATATGAGGCTTTAGTCCTTGGCCTTCTCATGGCCTTGAAGAAAAATGTGAAAGCGCTGCAAGTCTTCAGGGATTCCACGCTCGTAGTCAAACAAGTCAAGAAATTATACTCTTGTCATTATGAGAGACTCACTAATTACAGGCACAGGGTTTGGGATCTCCTAGAGGGCCTAGATGCATTCAACATATAATTGATCCCTCATGCTCAGAATCGCACAGCTGATGCCTTGGCTCAAGCCGCCAGCACACTACAGCCCCTCTCTTTGTCTGGGCTCAAGAAATTCACAGTTGAGCTAACGTCCACGCCATCAGTCCCGAATAATGTTACTCACGTGCAAGTCTTCAATGATGATAGGCATATCCTCTAGTTCATCACAAGTTTCGACGTCTTCGCTGCCCAAATAATTGATGAAGCTGATCAACAAGAGGCCGAACTGGACTTAGAAGGGGTTATTAATCTCAAAACCAACATAATTCCTAGAGGGATGGTTCAGCTTGAATGCATATTTGACTTAGATCAGATCAGGGATCAGGATCAACGAACAAAAAAGGAGGCTATCAGTAATCAGTGTAACGCACACAACCTTGGAACAGCCGAGGAGATCAAGAATGTTTTTATTGGCAAGGTGTGCATGCCTGAAGAAAAGAGAGGAATTATAGATGCGTTGTGAAGATACCATGACATGGTGGCATGGAGTTATGAAGATTTGAAAACGTATGACACCTCTATCATCATGCACACCATCCCTCTAAAGACAGAAGTGAGGCCATTCCGTCAATGACAGCGCCCTATCAATGCCTTGCTAGAACCTATCATTTACAAGGAGGTACAGAAATTGCTTTCAGCAAGAATCATCTTCTCAGTCTGGCATTCCACGTGGGTGGCTAACTTGGGCCCAGTCAGAAAAAAGAATGGAGAGATCAGATTGTGTGTGGACTTCCACAATCTAAACCGCGCCTCAAAGAAGGACAACTATCCAGTGCCTTCACTGGATGAACTGCTCCAAATCGTCAACGGCTCCCAGATGATGTCGTTCCTCAATGGATACTCTAGGTATAATCAAGTAATGGTACAATACAAGGATCGCCATAAGACCGCGTTTACCACTAAGTGGGGGACGTTTGCTTACAGAAGAATGTCATTCGGGCTCATCAACACCGGTGCCACTTTCCAATGCGCCATGGATATCGCCTTCAAGGACCTGATTGGCAAATGTATAATCATCTATATGGATGATTTGAAAATATTCTTCAAGAAGCGAGGTGATCACGTCTCTGACTTATGCAAAGTATTTCAGAGATGCCGAGAGTTCGGGGTTTCTCCCAATCCTAAGAAGTGCGTTTTTGGAGTGACTGAAGGTAGATTACTCAGGCACATCATCTCAGAGAAAGGAATCTCCATTGATCCCGAGTGCATTGAGTCATTACTCAAGTTTCAGCCCCCGGGCAGCAAGAAGGAATTAAAATCTTTCTTTGGAAAGATCAACTTTGTCCGAAAATTCATCACAGGTTTCGCTAAAATTGTCAAACCCCTCAACGCCATGCTCAAACAGGATGCCAAAGTCGAATGGACGCCAGATGCCAAACAATCCTTTGAAGAAATCAAACGGGCCATTGCTGAGGCGCCTGTGTTAGTCAGCCCAGATTATCTAAAGTCATTCTATATCTACTCATTTGCTTCGAAGCATTCTTGTGCTAACATGTTGACCCAAAAGGATAACGAAGGAAACGAGCATCCGATCACCTTTATGAGTGCTCCCCTCAAAGATGTTGAATTACGTTACCACAACATATAAAAGTAGGCGTACACTCTCGTCAAAGGAGTGAAGAAATTTAGACACTACATTCTACGCAACAAGGTGTTCGCCATCGTTCCTGACCCAGCAGTCAAAACGCTACTCATGCAAAACGAGTTGGGTGAACGAAGGGCTAAGTGGGTCACCCTGCTCCAAGAGTATGATATGGAGATCCAACCGATGAAATTGGTAAGAGGGTAGGCACTCACCTATACAATGGCCGAAACAGCAGCAGAGGCCGGACCTGAACTCACGGTACAGCAATATCAGCTTGAACATGTCTCCCCGGGAGAATGGTACCAAGATGTCATTTATTATTTGCTCAATCATAAGTATCCACCACATCTGCAAGGAGTCCAGAAGAGGGCCCTAAGATTGAAAAGTAATGGTTATATGTTACAAGGTTCCATTCTCTATAAAAAGAATCATGAGGGCGTTTATCTAAGATGCTTGGGCAAAGAGGAAGCAGAACGCGTTTTGAGGGAGTTTCACAATAAATTTGGTACGGGCCATGGCTCGGGCTCTTCTACAGCACACCAAATATTAAGGGCAGGGTATTATTGGCCAACCATCTTCAAGGATGCCCATTGCCATGTTCGTTCCTGTCATACATGCCAGACCGCGGCCACCAGGGAGAGGAATGTTGCTGTCCCACTACAGCCCATGCTAGAGGTAAGGCCGTTTGCATAGTGGGGTCTCGACTTCATCGGTCCAGTAAGCCCTCCATCGTCTGTAGGACACAGGTACATTCTGACCGCTACTGACTATTGTACTAGATGGACGGAAGCAATAGTTTGTAAGCATTGTACCACTGAAGTAGTTACTGATTTCTTAGAAAGTTTTATTTTAAATCGCTTTGATTATCCGTATGCTTTGGTATGTGATAATGGACCCGCCTTTGCTTCATTAAAATTTGCTAGCTAGGCATTTGACTATGGAATTGCCCTCAAATTCTCATCTAATTACTACCCTCAAGGCAATGGCCTTGCCGAGTCCAAAAATAAAAATCTGATTACTGTGATCAAGAAGCTGCTAGATAGGAATCCTAAGGACTGGCATACCCAGCTCCGTTTTTCCCTTTGGGCTGATCGCACCTACCACAAGGCTGCCCTTGGCGATTCTCCGTTCCACCTTGTCTATGGCCTAGAACCTATATTCCCCATCCACCTGAAGATTCCTACTCTTCAGTTCATCAATGATTTTTATGAAGGAGGAGATCGTAGGGAAGCTCGATTAGTTGAGCTTTTACATTTAGAGGAAGTATGAAACCGTGCAATAGAAAATTTTGCCAAATATCAGGGCGTAGTGAAGAGATGGTTCGACCGCCGAGCCAAAATCAAGGCGTTTAGGATTGCAGATTTGGTCCTATATTGGGACAAGGCCCATGAAAAGAAAGGGGGACACAACAAATTCGACAAGCTCTGGCTTGGCCCCTTTCAAATAGCTGAGAATTTGAGAGATAATGCCTTCCGCTTAAAGACTTTAATCAGTGAGAACATCTCGTTGCCGGTCAATGGGCAAGAGCTGAAGCATTACTTCCAAGCTTGAGCTCCTTTGAGCTCTTTGTTGTAAATACCTGTACCTAGGTTAGGATAGTTGCTTCCTTATTTTTCTGTGTTTTGTTCGCGTTGTTTTTTTGCTTTCTCCCTCCCGGTAGTTTTGTTTTGAAAGATGTTTCCTGCTCCTTTGTGGTGGTTGTGCTTGCCTGACAAGCGGTTCACTTTGATGTCCGTTCTTTGTGTTCTTTGGCTAAACATTCACTCTAGACTATTGTTCTTTGCAAAGCTGTCCATGAATGATTTCTTTGTCTGAACTCTGCCCAGAACTTGACCCTTCGCTGGCTCTTCTTACCCGCATCTCGGATCTCGTACAAATTACATAATAAATAAGTTCTGAAGGACCGTACTATGGTTGTTATGACACCCTAGTGAGTGAAAAATCTTAAGTCTACTCCAGTGACCACTGCAGTCTCATACCCATTGTAGGCTTCAATGCTTACCTAGTCGAACCAAATGGCAAAAAAGAAAATGAAATATCAAAGCAAAAGAGAGAAAGATAAAAGAAACTCTAAAAAAAAAGAAAATAAATGACCGTATGGGCGTCCGGATAACTCTACCAGGGCTATGGATGCTCGGCTGGCCATAGAGCAATATCCATGAGATTTTAGCGACAACTCCGCCAGGGCTATGGATGCCTGACTGGCAGCAGGGCAATGTCCAGGTTACTTTTGGTGTTAGGAAACTTATGTAGCTCACTTAGTCGAAGTGATAACCTTGGTTACTATCCCTAGGAAAGGAATGAACTCACTTCACACACACTTTCGAGATGTCATGTAAGCTGACCTAAATAAGGATCTCATTCTCCTGGGTTCATCCTTGGAAGCCGCTCCTGGTCTACGAAACTAGAGATTCTGGGTCCTGAATGAATATTTATCCCTAGAACGCTCCGGAGTATTCTCCAACGGAGTTGCCATTTGTTGTGCCCTCAGCACACACGCCCCGTTTGGAATGGGGACCCTCTTTTCTTTAACCTCGTCAGGGCTTTTGGGGGCTGCCTCATTTTGCGTGCCCCTCCTTTTTTGATGATGTTCGGCACGGTCGATGTCGCTCTAGGGTTTCATCATAAATTGACCATGCTTTCCCTTTTGGTTTTTGCTGCCCTCCGGGGCCTCGTAGGTTCCTTTGGCATTTTGGGCTTTGGGGTGGCCCTAGGCCCCTTCGGGCCCAGGCCTTCGAAGTTCCCCTTTCGGGTTTCCCCTTTGCGCTTGCTGCCCTTTGCGGCATTCCCCAGGTGTCTTTTCGCCCCTTGAGGCCCGCCCTTCCATTTTCTGTTCACACTTCGTCAGAGATTTCCCGGGCGGCGCCTGCTCCTTCGGGCCACGGGCCCCAGAAGTTCGCGTCCAGACTTTTGTCCCGGGATCGCCGTCTGCGACAGCGACTCTCCGGCGGCCTCCCGCCCCTCGAGCCCCGGGATGATGCTCGCCATCGCCGTCACCCAGGCGGCGCGAAGAAGTCTTCAGTGGCAAACTCCCAACGACTCCCCGCCCTTCAGGCCCCAAGCATCCCGTCACCGCCGTCACCCAATCAGCGCAAAATCTCGCGGCGGCTGTCGCCTCGCGTCCCTTTGGCCTCTGGGTCCCAGAATCTCTGCCGCCGCCGCCGACTCAATTTGAATTTCACAAACTTTTGGCACAGTTGTACCAGCATTTATTGCAGCATTAATGGTGCCTGGGGTATATAATGCCCAAACTCGCCGGTCATTTTCATTATTCGAATTGAAGTGAATTGGAGCAGCGATCAATTGGAGCTCACTGCCTTTTGCAACGTCTCGATTGTCACCATGAAATTCGCTCTGACGATCCCCAATAGACTTCACGCCTCACCATTTAGCGTATCCGAGGTAGGCCGTCACCATGTGCCCTCCCATCTTTTTTCATCATTTAGGGGGGATTTAAGTAATTGCACAATTAATTAAATTGGCATTAAATTGAAGAACATCAAATCGCGCCCATAACCCATGTCTTGGAAATTGTGGAAACCTTTTGGAGTTGCCCTTGCCACCGATTCAGAACTTTTCAATCGCGCGACCGTTCTATGCGCAGGGCAATCCGCCCTCCCGGGTCTGAACCTCGTCTTCAACGTCAAAACTCAAGGTCCAAACCCTCACCAATGTGATCCTCCTCCCCGGGCCCAGTCCGTCAAACTTCCTCCGTCGGGTTTCCTCATGCCTTTCACTGGGCTTGAACAACCAGAACGCTCCGCCTCCCCGGTTCCTGGATCCCGGCGGCTGCTTCGCCGTTTAAACTTGAAACTCGGCTCGCATCCTTCGTTCCTTCTGGGCCCGGCTATCCATAGTTTTGTCCCTAGAACTCCGTGACAGTTTCGCCGACCTCGACGACGGAACCCTGCTGGCGCCCCGCCCTCCGGTCCCCGCCTACCTCTCCGCTACCGTGGCCTTAACTTTTGCAACCACTGCCATCCCGCTCCCTGGCCCCGGTAGCCGGACTTCCATTTTCGGAGGTCAGTGAGTCTCCTGCCATAGGCTCTTTGGCTTCGTCTGTCCATCCGCCGGACCTCGGTAGCCGGACTTCCGCCCTCGAAGATCCTCCTCTTGCCCGCTGCTACTTTTGTGAAATTTCTTCGCCGTTCGTCCGCACGCTTGAGCCCAGGCCTCCTATTACCGTCTCACTCTGCCGAAATTCTCGCTGACCCAGGGCCTTCCGGGCCCGGCCGTCCGGAGTTCTATCCCCGGAACTCCATGACGGTTTCGCCGACCTCGACGGCGGAACCCTGCCAGTGCCCCGCCCTTCGGCCCCCGAGGGGTTCCTCGCTGTCGCCATTGGGCGGTACGAAAATCCTTCAAACCGCGAATGCCTTGCGGCTGCCCTCACCTCGCGTCGCCCCCGGCCTCCGGGCACCAACATTACCCTTATCGTTTCCACTGAATAACGTGCAAATCTTCCCGTGCCAACCTTTGACGGCTTCCTGCCATCTAGACCCTAGGCCTCTTTTCGCCGCTGCCATTCAAATTTGTCTAGGATCTCCTAGCGGCCATCACCTTGTGTCTTCCCGGCCATCGGGCCCCGCCTTGCCAAATGCCGCCTGGCCTAAATTTCATACCTCATGCTGGCTGTCCTTTAATCGCCCGAAACCCGCGCCTCGGACTTCCGCCTCTGGGCTTCCTCGGCCAGATTTCCACCTATGGTCCGCCGTCTTCGTATGCCTTCTCCTATCGGCTTTCTGGCCAGAAATCTCCGGTGCCCTTTGAATCGACCCAAGCAAGCTCAAAACCACAATCTGACTTCGACCCATGTCCTAAAATTTGCTGATCTCCATCATGGGCCTCCTAAAACTTTGAAATTTTGCTAAGAAGGGTCCCCGGGAACTTTTGGATGCGTTTTCCCTTCTTGGCAGCATTCCTGCCAGGGAAGTCCGGCCCTCCGGGCCCGAATTGCCCAAATGCCCTAAAATGAAATTGATAACATCTAGGATTAGGATTTATGATGTACTTGATTAATTATTTAGATAATATGCTCAAAATATGGACTAACATGAATGCTTTTGATGTTTTGTTACACTAACTTCACCCTTTGCTTGTAGGATATATGGAATCGGCTGCAAGAACTTCAGGGGCCTCCACCGAAAAGGACAAGGGCAAGAAATCAGGGAGAGCCACTCGGGGAAAAGACGATAAAGATCAGGTGAAGTTTTAGTTTCAGGGTGAACCGCTCCAGTCGAAGGTCTTAATAGACTAGAAAGAGATCTCAGATACGAACATCAGCTAGGTGGACATAGATGAGTTCACCTGGAGGGTCAAGGTCGACCCTAAAACAAAGAATGCCAGATTAATATGCCAAAGCAGAATTGCCAAGGCTGCCAGCTTCCCTCCCTCTCTGGTGGCACCTGAACTAGTAATGGCTTGCCGAGAAGCCTACCAAATGGACACCAGAACAATCGTGGACAAGGAGGGGAAAATCCTCACCGACATGTCGCCATAAGGAATCACTAAAACCTTCCACATTCCCACATTCCCACATATGGAGGTCACCACTTTGGAGCAGTGTCAGGCGGTGTGGGATGCCAATCCATTGGGCTGCAAGAAATCAATTAACCTTTACTGGCTAAAGGAGAAATGGGGTAGGGCTACGAAGGCTCCCCAAGAAATGTTCCGCAGCGACTTCCACGAAGATTACCACGACTTGGTGACTATGCTAAGTAGGGTCATGGGTCTCCCGGCAGCCAACTACTTCCAAGAGTGGATGGCATATTACATCGAGCAGATCCTACGAGGGAATGAAGATGTGAACACTAAGACCTCATTCGACTGGGGAGGGATCATTAGCAACTGCTTCCACGAGCAGTTTGTGAACGTTAAGAAAAGCTTCAATTTTTACATGACCTCATACCTGGTATACTCCCTGGTAGGCCAAAGGCAATACAATGGACTATTTGTTGCACCAGATCAGGGGCACAGGCGAGGGCTCAAGCCTTTTGACAAGTACTCACAGCTCCAATACCGCAACTTCAAGGAGTACTGCCGGGTCAATGACGCCTTCATTTGCCACATCATCAAATTGGTTGCCGGGGATTTCAAAAGGAGGGTTTCCCATAGCGCCAGGGCACTTCTAAAGGAGTATGCCTTCCTGTTCATCCAATTCCCTAAGTTCACTGACATCCGTGCCCAGGGATTCACGGAATGGCCGAACAAGTTGCCAAGATACCCAAAAGACCGGATCATTCTCCTACAGATTTCCTGGCAGCTCCAACACATTCAGACGGTCTTTGGCAACAAGCAGGTAGCAGGGATCCCCTCTCCCATGACCCTCGGCCAAGGCCTATATCGACTGCAAACATCTCAGTGCACCGGTAACTCTGAGAAAGAGCTTAAAGAATATAACTTTGACTGGTACACGGCTCACCCACGAATGGACCCACATGGCCATGTTAGGAAGGCGTTAGGGTCAGCATACACCCACAAATACCATATTGAATAATTCTGGGCATATTGCAAAGATGACAAGGAAGTACGCATGAGGCACTACATGCGCATGACTGTGCAGTTCCTAAGGAGGGTACAATTGTTCCAAGTGCCCGACCAGCTCGAGGAAGACTAGTCTACAATCATGCACCCAAGATACCCTGCGGTTGCCAACTTGGCAATCCCCTCCATAGACTGGGACGAGCAAGAGGTAGATGACCTGGATATTATCACCTAGCTGATCATAACTCACACTAAGGAGTGGGTCAATGGGCAGGTGGCACAAATGAAACAACAAGGAGTGGTCCTGACATATCAGGCACTCAAGAGTGAGCCGAGCGCCACAGAGGACGTGGCTGCTACCACATCAGCTGGGGAGACTTCCAAGTCTCCCCTGGTCACCAGGTCTCAAAAGAGAAAAGAAACTGAGACGGATCAATCTGCGGACCCTAAGGAGCAAGCGAAGAAAGACATGGGAGGCTCATCTCCCAAGAGGCTCAAGCAAACAATGATTACAATAGAAGTGCAGCCTCCCTTGCTCCTTCCTCCCTCGACTGTCGTGCCACCTGTCTCTCAGGCCGCAATCGCCTCATCTCCGCAGGCAGTGGACATTTCTGTCCACCTTGCCTCCTCGCCCCCGGCCGGGTCAATAATCAACGTCGATGACTCTTCTGGCATGACCACTCCCCCTTCCTCTTCTGCTACCATGTCACCCATTACCTCCCTGCCTTTTGCAACAATAGCATCGCCTGTTCCTCTTTCCACTGTGCCCGAGGCTATTACGCGGCACCTACAGAGTCTCCCTCCTGAGCTCTCACAGATCCTAATGGACCCTGCTCTCCAAGCAGCCCTTGCCCAAGCCCTCACAACAGCTCAGCCTTCACAATAGCCAACAGGGCCGCTAGCCATGGAAGCCATGATGCAAATCTCGAAAGAGTTGGAGGAGCGGGAGTAGGAAGCCTCGATTCCTATTCAGGAAGAGGCCGATGATTACTACGAGAACCTCGAGTACGAACACAGAACCATCGACAAGGTGGCCTATGAGGAGGAAGAGATAGGCTCTTCCGAGAGCAGGGATGAGGAGGATGGCTCGGGTGCCAAGGAGATTATTTAGGCATTTGATGAGGACATTGAGGAGGAGTCAGCTCAGCAGCCAAAGGATGTTGGGGAGGAGGCAGAGCAGTCATCACATGATGAAGAGAGACAGCCATCGGAGGAATAGCCACGAAGGGATTTATCTGAGGCTGAGGCCCGTGTTGAGAAGAGCCCCGAAGCCGAGGCTGCTAAAGGAAAGGAAAGAGAGGAGGCAGCAAAAGAAGATGATCCCACCCGTATATTGTCCACCAAGACACCCGTCAAGTGCCTCATATTCATTCAGGACTCCGACGAGGAAGAGGATACTGCCAAGGAGAAGGAGGAACCCCAAAAGGAAAAGGAGGCAGAAGTCTTGCCTATAACAGAAAAAGGTGAGGGTAGCCATGATGCACCCAAGGACAAATCCGCCATGCCCGACTGGTTGGAGAAACAGCTGGAGGAGACTACTCCTGTTCTGAAAGACCCAAGGGCAAGATTGGAGGCCATCTTGGCTCGACCCCTGACAACAGTGAAGAAGGAGAAGAAGCCTAAGGTCCGTTCCAAAATAACGATGGACGCTTCCGGCTCCCAAGCAGCGCAAGTTGCAATGCCTATAGTTGGCCAAGTAGGGGTGAGTTACAGCATCTCCACCATTGACCTAGGAACAGCGACTAGAGAGGAGAAGGTCAAACATCTGGAGGAGTCGATGGCCACAGTGGTGCATCTGATCAAGCAAGACAAGGTCACCAAGGATGAACTCAAAGCTCAGGTTGCTGCCTTAATGGACTATATCCAATAGTGGTCCTCGGTGGATGACCTGCCCAACACCTCCACAGCCGCACGACAATTGCTCTCAAAGGAGCAGATTGACAAGATGGAGAGAAGGAAGAACTTAGAGAAAACAACTAAGAATTGGTTCCAACAGGTCGTAAGCATTGGAAACGTGGGAATCAGCTTGGCTGTGCAGATAGCCAATAAGTTCTTTGATTTGATCCAATCCCTGGAAAGCATGAAGAACCTCTGCACTAGTTTTCCTGCGATCCACGACTCCACCTTCCCAAGAATTGAAGCCATTCTTCAGATGCCAGAGAACACATGGGAAGAAAACCTAGAGCTAAAAAAAGAGGATCATTGGTTGGTGGATGTATGGCGTAGAGACCTCATCAACCAAAGGGACAGGCTGGAGCAAATCTAGAGTAGAGTGGATCCAGATATCGAGTGGATCAAGGAGATCAGGGCATAATGCACCGAGTATCTCAAGCTGATGATGGGCTATGATATGCCCACGGTGCAAATGGATGTCGAGAAGGTGAGGTCATACTTCCAGGAGAAGATGAAGGACGGGACAGCCGGAGAAATCACCACAGAATTCCTGAGTTTTGTTGCCCGTGCCTTTGATCGATCGGAGCTATTCAGAGACCAGGGCTCGAAGTATGATGAAGATTAGAAGAGAACGCCAAAGAATGGAGCTACCAAGCATTAAGATGCGAGATCCTCGAGATAGATAAGCTTTAGGCCGTCATCCTCAAGTACATTGAACACGCAGCTTCCAAGGAGCAAGAAGATAGCCCAGCCAAGGAAGAAGACCTCCCTGAAGAGTAGCTACAGCCAAGAGGACAGCAATTAGCTACAAGACGAAAGAGCAATAGTGTCATCCACTAGATGATGAAACAGGGAAGGGACAAAAGATGTTTTTAAATTGTAAATCTATTTGGGGGTAGGTGAAACCCTATTTTGTAATGAATCTTGGCCACACAATTTTAATGAATCTTGGCCATTCGTTTAACTTTTGAAAACTATAAATAGAGCACTCTCCTCATTTGCAAAGGGAGAGTTGAGTTGTTGTAAAGGCATGCTGCAGAAATTTATAAGAAATATCATTGACTTGGTGTATTTCCTTGATTTCTCTCTTGCCATTTGATTCATTTCTCCAAGTTCACATGTTTAGTTTAGATCTTGTGGCTGTTTAGTTAGCTGTTTACTGTATTTAGTTGAATCTGAAGAATGTTGTTTGGTGTTTGTGAAAATTCCTGCATTGTTGATGATCCCTTAGTCCATACTTTTTGCTGTTTGCTGAAGGTAGATAGCTATGCAAAGTTAGCCTGGACTTGATTTGAAGCTGCCCCAAACATTTATCTTTAATTCATGCATGCATATGGTGGATGAAGGATGAAATATCTGCAGCCCTTAGAAGATAGCACAATTTCCATGATACTGTGAAATCCCTGGTTAAGTGGGATATTGTTTGAAGGATTGTCCATTGCAGGAACTCCATTGTCACTATTCATTGCAAGCTTTAGACTTAGGAACTTTCTTTCCTTCGCTTCTTTCCACTTTTTTTAGAAATTGAACAATACCAAGGTTCATTGCACATTAAATCCAAATCAGAATTAGATGGAGCTCAAGGCCGTTGTTTTGAAACTTTACAAAGACATAATCAGCTTCATAGTAAGGACTCCTTTCAAAGATTCGACTACGCTTCTCGCGATCCACACTTTGTATTTCTATAAGACCACCTTGTGATTCTAGAAAATCACATCAAACTACTGAGGTATCTAAGACCTGACATCTGAGAGACCTTGGGATAGTGTTCTGCAATTTGATTGTGGGAGATTGTCTTTCAAGAGAGGTAATACGCCTATGCACTACCCGTGTTGAGAAGTGCATAAAAACACCATCAACATGATTGTTTTACCAAAGGTTGAAGATGATGATCATTTATTATGAGTGGCATTTATTGTGGGTGAAAGTGAGATGAGACAAAATGGATTTTTTCAAACATTTGGATTTTTGAGTTTTACAAATGTTTTGAAGTCATTTTTGGTATTTTTCGAGATTTTCAAATGTTTTGATTTTCAAATTTTTAAATGTGTTGGGGTTTTTTGAGATGTGATTTTGGATTTTTTTGGATTTTGATGTCTCAGGGGTTGATCAAAGATTAGCCTTGCTTACGTTTAAGCTCAGAGAAGTTCAGATTACTATGTTTTTGATATTTTTCTATTTTATGGATTATTATTTTTGGATTTTGATATTTTTTGATGTTTTTTTGTTTTTGCATGCTTTTGATGATTTGGATATGGATATGCCTGATGATATTCATGATCTATTTGGGATTGTTGTAAAAAACCAAGCTAAGGTTGATTGATCGAATCAATGGATTGATGATGATAAAATTATTGACGATACACAACAGTGTAAGGATAGTGTTAAGCAACACATGGATTGGGATGGATATCCCAAGATGATGAGGGATTGAATGGATTTGATTGATCAATATTTTGAAGCTTGGTTTGAAACAAAATATGTTTTGGATGATTTGATGTGACGTTGAAGCACTCATTAGATGCAACTGATAGTGATTGTTTGGATTGATGTTTGATTGAAGATAACACTTGATAAGGAACATCTTCTTGTCAAAATATGCCATGCACTAGTGATTTGCATATTTGCTCAAAAGTGGTGGACAATTTTATTTCACGTTTTCCAATTTTTGGATCACCACATAAGTTGGAGGATATACATCAAGATTTATTCTTGAAGAAAGATGTAAATATCTGCTCCTAGTGTCTAGCAATGTATCAAATGTCATGGATGGATGCTTGGATAGGCATGCAGATGGATGGATATGGATTATCTTGTGATAAGATGTATGAATAAATAATTCTCATCGGATAATGCTTCATGGCTCAAATACCATTGGGATAGGATAGGATCAATGAAAATGGTTAATGTCAAGATGTTTAGTGTAAGCAAGTGTAAAGTGTACACCAAACTTCTACCAAGATCAAGATAATGTCGAAGATGGATATAGATGGATGAAAATGGATTGGATAAATGGTTCATGCATGAATGGATTTATTATGGATAAGATTGATGAAGTGCTAGATTTATTATGGATAGGATGAGATGCTTCCACCTGAATTGGTGCACGCAGATGCTCTATTCTACACATGACTCCTATTTGCTAGGTTTTCATCATGGTACCTACCCAAAGTGTTGCCCATGCAATTTTCATTGGAGGATGATTTTTCTCTTTACTATTTTCAATCCTTTTTCTATTTTTTTTGGATTTTAGATATTTTTTTATTTTTTAAAAGATTTTAAGGTCATGTTGAATCACCTTGTGGTGTTGATGTAGACGCTTCTATCATAATGTGCCATCGATATGCTGCCTGCAAAAGCTACTTTGGCAAGATACGTGCACTTGAATGCAACTTTTGAGATTCTTGATCTACTTTGTTGATACTGGGGTTAACTTCATCCTTGTGTGCACATCGTGATAGAGTGCCTTCTAAATCCTTATGATGAAGGGTCATTTCCAACACATGGTCAATGTGAGAATTGGATATTATGCATGGAGGTGTGGATGGAGTGTGTTTAGGGATAAGAGATCATGGATTGGTTGACAGTTTGGAACCTTTGACTCTCCAAACTTGGGAAGATGAGCAATGATGGCTAGATATGGAAGTGCATATAGAATTAGGACCAACTAATTGATATACTTTGTACATTGCTTGAGAAGCCTTATTTTTCTTTTTTGGACATCTTTGATGGATACTTTTTCCTTTTTTACTTTTCCCCTTAGTATCTTTGACTGATGGAGTTTGATAGGGATAATCTTCCTTTGTATTCTTTAGTATCCATGTGTATTTGATTTTTCCGCTATGCTTCTTAGCTTCTTTTTCTTTTATAACATTCTTTTTTCTTTGATTCAAATCTTTATTTTGACATTGGTCCCAATTCGTGGATGGGGTGATGGGTGGATGAGGATTCATGACATGGCTGGTTGTAGTATTGGCATTGGTTTCACCATAAAGATTCTTCGTGCTCCTTATGCAAATGTTTGTGTGAGACATAGTTGCCCCTAGTATTGTGGAATTATTACCTTCATGATTTGATTCTTCCTATTCTAAAAGCTCTTGTTTAGAATGAATTCTCTGATAAATGACCACTACAAATGATGTTATTTTGATTGGATGCTTTGTTCACTTTGGAATATTTTGTTCTATCTGACCAGTTTCCTGGATATCTTCATACGTGATGTCCTTAGTCTAAAATTGGGATATATTCGATCATAATGTTGACAACTCGGTTTGATTGTAGGAATTGATAACCTACTCTTTTTGTGTAATAATGTTAGGAGTAAAGGAATCCTATTCTAAATTAAGATCATCTATGTGTCAATCCACAGAAAGCATCTCATAGGTAGATGGAGGAGTATGTGTTATATGGACATGATCATAATTTGTGACATCTTGTATAGATAAGAGAGTGTCCATAGATCATTGTATTATCTTGGAGATACAAATTCTTGATCTTGATTAATTTTGGGATTGCTTTTGACATTCTTTGGATCAAGTTCTTGGCATGGGTCAATTTCAAAGGATGGATTGCTTACAAAGGGTTCATGGATATCTTCATTAGGCATAAGAAGCAGCACAATATCCTCTTGATCTTTGAGTGTAGTTGGATCAAATGTCAAGTTGAGGATTCCTTCAGTATCTATAACCTTGAGGTCAAAGGGGTTCAACATGTCTTGGGAAGGACCATTGCTAGACTTTGGTGGAAGATTTTGATCATGCTTTGGAATATATTTTTGAGATATATCCTCTAACTCATAAGGTGATGTAGAGACATTTTCAATATGATCATTGGATGATGGATTGTGCATTATGTCAATAGAATCAAATAATTCTAACACTCCTTGAAATAGATCACTAAAAAGTGGCTCTTGATGTATGGTGAGTTGATCCTTTGATAGGGTAGAAACAACTTCAATGTGCTCATTAATGCAAATATCTTAAACATTGTTTTAAAAAATTGTGCTGGAGAGATTGTCAATGTCTTCAACCATAGAGTCAAGTGATGTTGACATTTCTTGAATTGGATCATTGTCAAGTGTTGTTGGTGGATTTTCATCATGATTGAAAAGTGACTCTTGACCTATGTTGATTTGATCTTCAAACGAGATAGAAACATCTTCAATGTGCTCTTTAATGGATAGATCTTGATCATTGCTTTCAGCAATTGTGGTGGGGAGATTATCAATGCTATCAATAGTGCTTGAATGTTCATCATTATCCCCAATAGTGATTATCTTTTGATCAATGAGGTATTGGATGAGATTTTTGAGTCAAATACAACTTCATGTTGTGTGTCCCTTTGTTTTGTGAAAATCACAATGGTGCTCCTTGTTATACCCTAGTGGTTTAACTACGGGTTCTTGATAGTTCCCATGGATGGGGAGCTTGATGATATTTTCTTGTACCAATTATTGTATGATCAATTCGATGGCTCCCCCATGTTTGTATTTTTGTTTGTTACCTTGTGAGATTTGATCTTGTAGTAATTGGAGATGTGGTGATTGGGTTTTTTTTTCATGTTGTTGATTTTGATTTCCAACCTCTTGACATTGGAGATATTGTTCTTGATGTGTTTGTGGATACAACTCAACACTCTGATGACATGGTTCAACCAATGGAAGAGTGTATTGATTTTGGAGTAAAAATGTTTCTTGTTTCAAGGCTTCCGTTAGTTTGTTAAGTGAAGCAATTTGGTCTAGCAAAACTTGATCTTGATTTTGATCTTGTCACTCTTGATATAGTTGTTTTGACTTTTGTTCAAGCTGATTTAGAATGTATGTTGGCGGTGTTTGTATGGGATCATGGAAAATTTGATTTTGGACAATGTTCCGATTTGGGATGACATTTAGATTTGGAATGATAGGTTGAAGTTGAACATTGTTGGTGTTGGGAATCATATTGTCTTGATTTAGGTAACTTTGTTTTTGCATGGTGTTACCTTGACTTGGATCAATACATGGAGTCATTAACATATTTTTTTGAATTTGAACAACATTTGTATGATTTGCAAACATATCCATTCCAAATTTTACTAAGTTTGGATTCAAAATATTCATGTTTGGTAAAGTTGTACTTGGTACATTCATATTTGGCATGTAGGCATTTGATGAGATGATGTTGTTCATTTGAAGGCTCATTCATTGGGTGTTTGGTTGATAGATTTTTAAGTTTGGACTTGGATGTAAACCTACCATTGGGAAAGGTGTTCCAAACTTTTAAATGGGCGTACTCACATTTTTTGTACCATTGAGGTTTGTAGGAGATAATGATCCCATGTATGGATTGTATAGATGTGAATGTTGATAATAAATTGACATTGTAAGGCTTTGAAAGTTCAATTGACTTGGATTACTCATGATGTATGGATCAAGTTTATATTTGATTTTTTTCTTGTGTTGAGGTCTAGTTCAGACTATAAAAGTAAGGATCAATTTTCAAGAATGTGGGAGGTGAATCTCTAATTCTTTGGGTAGATCCAAAATCTAGGTACAAAAAAGAAAGTCTAATATTTTAAGGATCAAAAGGATGACGATGAGATATGAAAGATGGATGATTGGTGAATGATTAGAACTCTTTGGAAATCTTGAAGAGGATACTAAACCTTAGCACTTGGATTGATGTTTTGATTTGATTTGGATAGTGAACTTGAAAACTCTAAGAGGTTGGATATTGTCCTAGAGTAAATTTGTCCACAAGATGTTAATTTGACTAAATGTGTAAAGAAGGATTCATCTAAACACACCTAACCAAATAAGATGATTTTTATTTGATTTTGGATTTTGGTAGTGAACTCTTAAACCACAAGATGTTGGATGTTATCAAGGATAGACTTGTTCACAAGGATTAACAATTTGACTAAATATGTGGAGAAGGATTCCTCTACACACATCTAATCAAACAAAATAATTTTCATTTGGTTCAAATGATTTGCATAAAGTTTAGCATGAGGTATTTTTTCAAGATTTCCAAGGATTGTTTGTGAGGTGATTTTGATTTTGATGTTTGGTAGATGGATGAAAGATTTGATTTTTATCCTAAGAGACTTAGAGAAACTTTGTTTACTAAAGCAAGATATTGAAGAACACACTTTTCTCTAAGAGTAGTTCAAACCAAAAGACCAATGTTTGCTTGAAGGATAAAAAAAAGATAAACAAGCACATGTGTGGGGTTTAATTTGAGTTAATCTTGTTAATCTTGTTTAATGACTTGCTTTTACCACAAACACACTTCTTTCTTAGTTTTTAAACTGAATGTCTATGTCTTAATTCCATTTTCATTCCACAAAGTCCATTATGTGAAAATCAAGGTTTGAAAAGCATAGTTTCCTATTCTTGACTTTGAAATGAACAAATTGAGATATAGGTCTCAGTGTTTAGAATCCTTCTAGGGACAAGAACCCCTAGGGACAAGCAGTAACATGTGGACTTTTCAAAGGTATTTGTTCCTCCCAAAGGGTTTGAAATTTTGATGATTTGTTGAATGTTTGTCTCAATATTCTGGATCCAAGCACGGTGTTTTCGAACTGACTCACAAGCAATATAACATCCTAGCTCAATTGGTATGTTTTCCTTGGTGGGATTACCTCATGCCCTTCATAGTAGAAGAGATGATTTTACATGCAACCAAGGAGAGAGTAAAAAGGTATGTTAGAATGAAGTCTTAACCTCTATACTTTAACCAAGATTGGGCATGGCAAGTAACTTCTTGGAATCTAAGTTCCAATGCATCACTTTGATAAACTCGTTGGATTGATTGGTTAGCTACTACAAACAAGTTTCTTAATGACAAAAAACCATGAACACTGGAACCAACACTCACCTGCTTGGCCACTTAAGGCTCTTCAACTGTTCTTCTTCCACTTAAGGCATGGGATTAGGTGTAGTCTATTGTTGGCACGGATTGGTACTAATTTCTCATGATTTCACACACTTTGATGTAGCCCACCAATAAACGTGCTTGCAAAAACTTTCCTATGGGTTTATTGTTGTGAGGTGTTTCTCATAGTAAGCCCTCTCTTAAAGGTGACTCAAAGAAATAAAATGCATTTTGAGTGTTTCTCTTGCACCTCAAATTGTACGAAGCACAAGGGGAGGGGATAAGCCCTCAAAATGCACCAAGGAAAAAATCACACAAATCAAGCACTTGTTCATTTTAGCCTCAAAGCAATGATGAGTTTTTTTTAAAGCACCCAACAAAATGTGAAGTTGATTGTTCAATTTTAACCAAATCCAAAAGCTAGTGAGTTTCTAGGGTTTTGTTTTAACCAACTTTAGAAAAAATTAAATCACTGATTCATTTTAAACCCCCAAATTGATCTAGTTGGCTTAAAATAGAAAATGAAAGCTCTAAGCATTAAAAAATTATTTATGAATTTCAAGTTTCAACACTTGATTTTCTTTAAATCTAACCTTGTTTGCTTTTGTTTGATTTCAATGCTTACCTGCAAATAGTATAAAGTTATCAGAAATAAGATAACCCACCAAATCTCTTATAAACTAAAACATTAATAGTAAAGAACAATTATCAAAAAAATTAAAAAGATAACCCATGACTTTTTCTCTTCAACTTCCTATAAACATAGCTTGTCATCCCTCTACCTCTATAATCTAAACATTCTTGCATCTAAAGCCAGGCCTCTTCGTTTATGGCTCAAACCTCGTAAGTGCCTTTTAATCCACGCTCAGTAATATAGCTGTAAATTCCTACAGAAGTGGCTCCTCGATTATTTCATCTAGAGGAAAGAAAATGTCAAGTTTATTTACTCACTTAATATTGTAAAATGATCATTATAGACCTCCCTCTTTTGCAGAATACAACTGAAAATATTCTTGTAGCTGGAAAATTGACCCAATATTTTATAATTCCTTCAACTTTTTTTGGCCGTGAGAATCTTTAAAGCCGAATTTCTCTGAATCCTACCTCTCAGAGCCAAAATATCCAGAAGTTATGCCATTGACCTTCAGCAAGCGGTGTGCTCTAAAATGCCAGAATTTTGATACTTCTAGACTTTCTATTTTCTAATATTTTACTCTATGACACGACGAATGTAATCAATGTCAATCAAATCAAACTTTCCAACACAACCCCCTTTTATGAATGTATGCAAAGCTAAATAGTTATTATGCCTCTTTCACTTTATGTTAAATTTGTCACAAGAATATTGATCTTCCTCCTAATTAATTTTCTTCCATAAGTATTGTCCACCTATTAAAATCTGCAATTGATAAATAGTTATTGATAAAGAAAAAAGAGCATTGGAATTTGATAGGGACTAATGAGAGCCCCACCATGGCCTATCTTTTCTAACACAAAATTCATCCAAACAAGAACTCAATTAATACAAAACAACTACATTCCAGAATATTTAATACAAATAGTTGTATCTTTGATTTAGACGTGTAAAGGACCATCCAATGACTATTGGTTTGTACAAAAATGATTGTATGCCCTCAATAATGCTCGGCTTGGAGAAGTCAAATGCCCAGTGAACTGGTGGCACATGAGGATCTCCTACGTAGCTCAAGAAGCCTACACAAGCTTACACAAGCATTCTATGTGTGTGATATAAATGTGTCGGCCAAGAAATGATTACAACAACCTATCCATTGATGGAGGTTGATTTTAAACAATCTATATTACCATAAAAAACCTTCAAGCTTTCAAGGTTCCTAATTAAATATATCCATAATAAATACTCCTCAAAAGTATCTAACTATGCAAAAATTCCACAACATAGTGAATAAAAGATGTTACATGCATAGAGATATGTTAGGTATGTGTATGATTCAGTAATGAGAGTGAGACGCATATAATTAACCCCCAAGTGTATAAGAGATCTAATAGAGAAATGGTGAGAAAGAGAATGAGGCAAAGGTAGAGGACTGTGGAAGAGATTTTTCCCGACTCCCCATGTGCATGTTTGATATACCTACATCCATGCGTACATTGCTCATCACTACACAACACAAATGATTGCTATAAAAAAGTTTTCTTAGATCACACTATTCAGACACATAGAAGGCTATAGAATAAATCTCTAAAATGTAAAGACTTCACACTATTCAACTTGTCTTGCAGCTATTCTTTCTCTTTTATGATCTTGGTTGATAGGCCATAGAGATAAGCCATAAGGTGCTTAGTCATAGATCCTCTCTATGAACAACCGAATGATTAAGATGATCATTAACAAAAATAATGGTCGATACCAATGAATTCAATGAGATTTCAATGGTCAACTCAAGGCGCAACTTTGTCAAGGATGGATTCATTATCAAAAATCCTATGCATACTCACTCTCCTACTCGAGCTTGTCAAGCACTAGAACCAAGGAGGAAGGACTGACATTTTGGTTGTGGTAAACGAAAAGGTACAAGGGAGGAAAAATTTCCCAAATCTCAAAATTCTTTAGAGACTCAAAAATAATAGATTATGATCTAGTATTTGTTAGCAAGATTTCCATAGTATGATAGTAGTAAATGCACCTAACGCTGGAAGCGATGTTCAATGCACAAGACATAAAGAGCTCTCATAGTCATAAAATAGCTTTTAAATGTATTAAGACTGCATTTAGTAGTTCTGCACCTCCTAGCCACCTCTCACATTTAGTATCTCTTCCTAATCTAATTCAACGGATGTGTAACTTATGATGTTCATAATGTGTACTCATCTAATTTAATTGACTTACTCATCTAATTTGAGAGCCCAACTTTCACAGAGGATTCAATCCCAAACAGGTCTCCAATTTTAGATAGAGCATATATATATGCACCCATAGAAGGTTCTCATGAAGTAGGGCATGCACATCTTTTCCTTTGGATGGTGGCTTAGGCAAGTAAGGCTTTAAGATATTTTCTCTATAGGCGTCTAGTTCATCGAACTAATAAAGGTAAGGAAATGCATGTTGAGCAGGTATAGTGGACTGAGAGATTGTTTCTGGGATTTTATTAGAAAAAGGCACAAAGAATGATTGAGCATTGGAAGGAATTACTTCTAAGGAATAAGCATAAAAGATCAAAACCTATTAACGGGTAAGTGCACCAATATGGTTCCCAAAAGGGCTTAAGTGGCCACTTTTTTTCTAAAATCAGGAAATACTGACCTTGGACGTGAAATTGAGGATAGCTACACTCAAAAATTTTAGATGGAACAAAACAAGGACCGCAGTGCTCCGAGTCTACTTTCTAAACTACTAATTTATTTTGAAAATGGTTGAGATTAAGGGGTTCAAAAGAGGGACACACACAAATTGTTGTTGTTTTTGTCAGAAAAACATAACATAGCAACTCTTGTGTGACCCAAGCACGGTGGACTTTTTGTAGTATTTTTAAAATCGCTCTGGTCAGAAGTTAGATAACATATGTAGTAAGGACTAGGATATTTTTTGATAATTTTTTAATGAATATTTGATTTTTTATTAATTTTCTAAGTGGGCACTTCCTAAAAAGTAAATTTTGGCCATGCTCCCCTAAATTTTTGAAACTAATAGATTTTTAAAATTTTATTTTTTAAAATTGTAGAATGGAGTGTAATTTCTAAAAATGTAATTTATTTCAAATTTTGATGAATGGTTAATTTATAGCGAAAAAAAATACCAAACACTACTTTTTGAAGAAAAACAGACATACAAACAAAAGAAATTATGAATGAAAGGCTTAACATTGTTAGAAAGTGAAAAAAATTACATCGTTGGAAAGCTAATAAAGAATCTAACATTACCCATGTGTTTTATTTTCTTGATATTGAACCAGATGCAATCTTGAATGTAAGCACGAACCCAATTATATGAACATTTGTTGAATTTGGAAAAAACACGTCTCTGGTCTTTGGGAATGCCCTCCAAGCCTTTGGATTGGTATTCCAAGGCAAATACCAAAGCAAATTTGCAAAGAAAACTATAATGCAAACGCGTTATTTGTTAGTTTGGCCACGAAAGTGGGACCATTTCGGTGCACTTACCCTAACAATAAATTAGAGGTGTCTTTATTCCATTCATAAATGAAATATCAAATATAGGTAGATAACCATTCATTCCCTCAGATACACCTAACTAGAAAAAATTGTTATTAATAGCCTGTGATAGTTGTGTGCCATTAGTCA
This sequence comes from Sequoia sempervirens, assembly GCA_007258455.2. Classification (NCBI taxonomy): domain Eukaryota; kingdom Viridiplantae; phylum Streptophyta; class Pinopsida; order Cupressales; family Cupressaceae; genus Sequoia; species Sequoia sempervirens. The sequence continues at coordinate 563,604,260 of VDFB02193867.1, read as the reverse complement.
ATTCTCTAGTATTAAGACATGAAATTAGACCAAATTAAAAAAATAATTCACATTAGATCAGTACTTTCAAGAAATGGAACAAAGCATAAATTCCCTTGTCTAAAATTTGTCAATAAAACAAGAAAACCATGTTGCGTAATTTGCTGAAAACAGAGGTCAAGCCCTCCTTCTTATGCCATATTGTGAGAGCTTTTTCTTGCATCTACCTCAAATATTAACAAACATTAGAGTTATTAGCAAATGAAGTAAACCAAACTAAGCACTCCTGTGAGATACTGAATCATGCTTCACAATGCAATCAAAACAACAAAATATCAACTAATTGAGAGCATAAAAAGTATGATACATATCTATCCCATAGTGGATTGGTGCTTCTTTGATGTGGAAAGAAGCCCTTTCCCAATCCTTGATAAGCTCAAAATGTGTGATTCTTGAATATATTTCAAATGCTCAAGTTGTGGATGATCAAATGCAAAGGATGAGCTCTATATTTATAAGAGAGAATGATGGATATACATGCAAAATGGGTGAATGTGGGACTAAAGATCCACCAAAGAGAAGAGGACACTTTTCATCATATAAGAGGTTGAGGAATGAGCACATTTTGGTCAATGTGCCAAACAGGGGGAGATTTGAAATTTGAATTTGATGACAAGATGAGTTAAATGTTGAGTTTGACCTGTTGCAAGAGATATGTAAGAGACATGTAAGAGCTCATAAATGCCTTGTTGGATGTACATGTTAATTTGGGGGGAGATTCAAACTTGGAGAATATTCTCTTTTTATGCCATGTTGAGAGAAAATGGAGAATTTAATAAATCAATAAATTGATTTATTTGTGCAAGTGGGAAAAGCTAGAGGATGTGATGGGTGATTAGGATTAGCATTAATCATTGATTTGATTAATTAAGATGATGTTAGGTGATTTTGAATTTTGACTTAGATGCTTGGATTTATTTAAATCAAGGGAGGAAATTGATGCACTATCCATTTAATTAAATACATTTGATTTAATTAAATGAAGAGACATTAGGAGATCAATCAAATAAACTAAATTCATTTAATTGATGGGAAAATATGATGCTGTCAATTTCACATGTCTATAATTATATATAAAAACCCTCTTTTTATATATAACATAAATTATCTATTAAAAAATATATTATATTAAATATTATATATATATATACATTTTTATTATATATTATATAAATATAATATAATTTTTAATATAATTATATATTATTTTTTAATATATATTTTATATTATATTTATATAATATATAATAAAAATATATTATGAAAATATAAATCTATATTATATTTCTATTTACACCATGAAAGAAATTAACTTAAATTTTTTTAATATTTTAACATTTTTATATTATTTTTTAATATATAATTTATATTATATAAAAATATTTTTATATATAATATAAATTATATATTAAAAAATTATATAAAAATAATATATTTATATTATTTTTTAATATATATTTAATATTATTTTTATATAATATATAAGAAAAATACAAGTCTATATTATATTTATATTTACACCATGAAAGAAATTAATGTAGATTTTTTTAACATTCAAAAAGAAAATATTAAAATAAAGTAGGTTTAAATTGCAGTACATGTGAAAACACTCCTAACAAAATGGGGAGAGCTTCTGAAAAATATAGGAAATATTTTGATGGTTATAGATTCGTGGGTAGAAATTGTTGCCTCTATAGATAGTACCCAACGATCACTCATTTGATGGTCTTTGTGTCACTAGCTGACCCATTTCTCTTTTATCGATCGCTCCAAAATTAAAACTAATGACTGCTTTTGTGAGGTCAAATCATCCTCTTCTATCAGCCTATCTACCTCATTCTATTGGCATCAACATTCATTAGTTTAGCATATTAGGCGAGACAGTCTTCTTTCCTTTGTTCACTAGCATATTCTCAGGCGATTCCACTGGCATCATAGTCATCATTTGGGTATGTATGAAGCATGGTCATTGTCATGTGATTGTTTCTGATGATCTCTATTTTTTAACTGATCGTTTGTTTCTCCTAACAAACACTCTTATTCACAATCCAGCGTACGATCATCTGTCTATCTTATTAGTGTATATTGGATCGACATCTATAGCATTTAAAGAGAGGAGAATTCAAATGGAATTCACTAATCGCTTTCCATTTGGTTCATAGCTTCAAATCATTTGGTTCGTTCATTAGCATTAGCGATCTAGCATATTTCATGCCTTGACATTCATTAGTGCCCCTAGCTTGTGCTTTGGGCTACACAATTAGCATTGAAAAGAATTAGCAAGCTTTGTTAACTAGTTGTTTTCGAACGGTACCTATGTCGCTTTGGGACAAATAGGACTTTGTATTATTGGTGGAATCCAATTGGCACTCTTGAATCAATGTACCTTCATTGACCTTCAAATTCACAAGATCAACCTTTGTCCATTACCGAGCTCATCATTGACGGGTTGCCTTTTCTACAGACAAACAAGTGGGATTGGTCACTAGTAAATATTTACACCGGCATTTAATTCTGTGGCATCATCCTTTCCTATAGAGGTCATTTGTTTGCGCTCAAGTGACAGTACTCTTTCAAGTCCATGGTAAAATATTTTTTATTGGCTTTTATATATTTTCAAAATTTTATTAAAACTTTGGGTTTAAAGTTGACCACAAGTTTCAACAAGATGTGGTTCTGTAAGGTGAATTGGGGTGGGGTGACCCACGGGTGGCATAGCCACTAGGGCCCGACCCCTACTCCGCTTGCTCCACTCGTCCACCACCATGGTGGTGGGGTACTAAAACTTTTTTTCACCTTTCTGAATAAGGGCAGTCATATTGGCAACCAAGAGTAGCATCTTTGCACCCAGTTAGTGATGGCTTTTTCTCCTATTTAGAATAAAGTGCCTTTTCCTAGGCCTTTTTTTCATTTTTGCATAACTTTTACTCCAAATGGAAAAATTTTGCAAACAAGATATCATCGAAAAGGTGGTGATCTCAAATTTCCAGTGGTACATGTGTTTCTTTATAATTTTTCTATTTGGTTGCATTTCTTGATCATTGAAGTCTGAAGGTCTAGTTGAACTCCACAGCTCATAACTTTTGCTCCATTCCTCTATTTTCCTTGATTCTTACGGCATTGGAAAGGTATTTTCAAGTTTTTTAGAGTTTCTCATGCACTTTTGCATCTTGATCATGGTTGTTATATTTATCCTCTTCTAATGTTGTAAACACACTAAAATAAAGTGTCACAATCTCTTCTATTTCAATGTACTTTGTCATATTGTATGCTTCTTTGGATTGATCTATATATCTAATGTTATTTCCTATATACTTAGTGAATGTAGTGGCTTGTTACCCATGCATTTCAATGAGATGGACTAATCACCATATAGAAACTCCCTTTTTGGAAGCAATCTACATGTCTTCAGCAGTTCAGTTCTACATCCAGAGACTTGGTGCATGGCTCAAGTAAGACTTAGATTGTACAATTTGTGCATGTGGCTCCAATGAGACTTAGATTGTACCAATCTACCATTGAAGTTCATTCAATTTGATGCTCAGGAAGTTATTTTCATGGTTTTTACCTTATTCCTATTGCAGGGTGGATTCATCTACAATTCTACATTGATAGATTCTGTAATTACTCATGAGTGGCCAAATTCAGCTCAGTCACCAGTTATGTGGCTTCTTTTGTAATCGTACTTGATTCTTTCCATCAGTGCTTCTCACAGTTTGGCATTTCTTTTGGAACAATATTTGGAGGACTCATCATCATCCTTGGTCCACTCTACTTTAGTCTTCACATTGTTCTACTTTCTCTCCTTCTTCAATTGAGAGTGGAGACTCTTGACATTGTGACATTTGAGCAGAGACTCTCCATTGAGGGGGGGTTGAATGGACTATCTTCATTCACTTATTGGGGGGTCTTTTTCCTCACATGAGGTTTTGTCCTTTTCAAGCATGTTTCTTGTTTTGTTTCTCTTCTGGGGAGGAGTTTTTCCCCATTGGGTTTTCTCCTTTTCTCCATTTATGAGAGATTGCATTGTTTGTACATGGGTACCTAACATAGCCTAGTTGTGGGTATGTGCGGGATCGCAGTGCAAAAAGGCCATAGGGATTGAGAAAAATGGGTGTTAGGCAACTTGGCGTAAATATTTGAATAAGTTATCTATATTATTTCAAAATATGTAAGAATAGAATTTGTAGAAAATTGAATGTAGTTTTCTAAAATACTAGGTTTATTTAAAATAAATAAAATCTATTTGGTGAAAATTTGAAATTTCAATCGCGATGAGTACTTAAGAATTTGAGGAAAAATAAAGTAGGTGTACGTTTACATTACCCTAACCATAATAAAATGATAATATTTTTGTAAGATTTTATATATAAGTAGAGGACTCATGTCGAGATGTGATGCATATTTTTTTTGTAATTTTTTTCCAAGTAAATAATTAATTATGAATTTTTATTATTACAACTTTTAGAAAATATAAAAACTCGTCAAATAGAGCCACCTTAACATGGTCAAAACTTCATGAAATTTAATTTTCTTTTAATCCTATATTATGTGAAGCATAGGAATGTATGGCCCTTGTAGTTTGGATTCAAAATATGATCTGCGTTGAAAGTTATAAGATGTTTTTCAATCATCCTAGCTGATCAGGACTTTAGTAGTAATTCTAATAGAAAATGAATAATAATTATTTATTAAATTCAAATTAAAGTATAATTTATATTGGTGGAAATCAGAGAATCTCCTCTGAAAACCCTTTTCATTTCATCTATTTTGGGTGAAAAAAGGTCGTCAGCCACATACCTACAAATATTGCCACTTTTGGTAGCACCATGATCCACACACATACCCTTGTCGGGACCCATCTTGCATTGGTTTCTTTTGTGTACATTTTCCCTAAGTTGCACTTAAGGGGGACTGTTGGTGTAATTAAAAGTGTTGTACCTTGTCCTATGTCATAATTACACCTTAGTTAAGTTTACTTAGTGACCACATAGGAGGTAGTTGGAGCATTTCCACTTTTGGTGGACTTATCATGTCATTACTTTATCACATCCACCTTTTGTGGGTGATCCACCGCTTGTGGTGATTATCACATTATCACTTTTCCACTTTAGGTGGAGTGATAGTTTTTTGTAGTTGTCTCATGTCATAAGATTATGACACTTGACATAATATTATGTCCTTCTATGTTCTCACCTTGGCTATATAACCAATGGGTCTCCTATGTACTTTTGTATAAAGTTGAGCACATTCTATTTGCATCATTGGTAGAATATAGTTTATTCTTTTCATATTGTTTCTATCTCTCTTACGCTTGTGCTTTCTATTAGGCCTCCAAATCTTGGGTGGCTACCTTCATTGCTAATTCTTACACAGTATGAATACCATTGAGAAAACTAGTTTGGATGGCTTGAATATGTTTGAGGATGATAGTAAAAGACAATTTTTCAAGAAGGTTTGATCTGTGAAGATAATTATTGTGGAAATTGACTAAGTGTCGATTCAAGTGATTCTATGTATAGGGGATCTGGTATTTGGTTCTGCATTGGTTCGTTGATGAATATTTTTCTCTGTGATTCTAACAGAATTTTTTGGGTTGATAGAAGATCCTAATTCTAGAGTTTCATCTTGTTTTTGCTTTTTGTTTTGGAGTTATGAATAATAGAAGTTTAGCTTAGTAGTTATAGGCATTTTCCAAATCAATGCATATGTTTTAGTGAATCTACACTTCACTATGGATAGGATGTTAGCTTTGTGGAGTAGTGGAGGTGTTGACAAGTGTCATTTGAGTGTGTATTCCAGTTGGAATAAATTTTTGAGCTCTATGTGTTTGAATGTGGGTATACAATTTACAAATTTTGTAATTGGGTCATTATCGATGCTAACCTAATGAGTTGGATGTGTTACGAAGGTTGAATGTGCTTTGATCCATTAGGTGGGTGCTATTTTGGGTCCATGCTAACCTATTTCAAATTTCTATGAGGTTTGAATCTTGGCATGAAGTGTGTGTGTGTGTGGATCTTGAGCTAACAAATTACATTATTCTTACTACATCTAATTAGGCTAACCTAATTGATGTTGTAGATAAAGAAGATATATATGATGAATTTTTTTTAATATTTTTTTAGTGGTGACATGTGATGAGAATAAGTAGATGCAAATTATATGAATATAGAGTTAATGTAGAGTAGAGTAGAGTGTTGATTGAGATCAATATGAAGAGTTTTGAGTATATATTCTGAGCTTCATTGGAACTATATTTCATGCATGTGTTAGATGCAATTATAATAGTAAAAATTTGGTTGTTAGTCATAATCTTTTCTATCTCTTTTCCTTAGTGGGAAGTGAGTCCACTTGGACAGTGAGTCCATGTGCAGTGAGCACTTTTGTAATATATTATAACTGGTTATAGTATATTGTGAGCTAATCTTCACTATGGTTTTTCTTATTTTGGGTTTTTCACGTAAAAATCCTAGTGTTCATGTGTTATGTGATGTTTTTGGTTGTTTTCATGCTTTCCTTCATTATTGCAATAGAATATGTTATGCGAGTTGGATTTTTAAATTTTTAAATGGTTTAAAGGAATACTAATTCACCCCACCTCTCAATATTTTGGGTGTTAAACAATTGGTGTGAAAGGTTGGTTCCTTGGAAGGAGCTTAGCTACTTTGGGAAGATCTTGTAGGTTGAACACATGGCTATTAGAAGACTACTATTCCTCTGGAAGAGATTCTTGCTATTGGTTCTACAAAAGAAGGTTGCATATTTCACATAAATAGAGAACTCAAAGTTGCTTTTGAAGATCTAGAAAGAACTAAAGGTGAAAATAGAGATCTGGAAGAAAATGTAAAGAAGGAAATGAATGCATCAAAAAATTGAGAGAGAAAATCAATAAATTTAGAGAAATGCATAAGGAGATTAGTGAATAATT